>JADLZM010014761.1:184377-201101 GCA_018148995.1 Sinocyclocheilus maitianheensis
GTGTGAGGGGAACAGGGTCACATCACAGGAGAGTGAACTGTCTGTCAGAAATCATAGCACGTCAGCTGTCTTAACTGCGGCTTGTGTACTGCATCATCACTGTGTCTGTCACGCGACTCTGTTGCCCTTTCGGGCTTGAACTGATGGTAAAACTAATTATTAACATTATTAACTGTCTTGATATTTACTTTGAAAGCTGAAGTGATTATGGTAAGGGTTGTTACATTTCCGACGCGTGCTTGTGGTGTTCGGCCAATCACAATGCACTGGGTCAGCTGGCCAATCAGAGGAGGGGGCTTTGTTGAAAACGATGTGTTTGAGAGAGGCAGGGCATAGAGGACCTACAATAATGTACAGTATTTGAAAAATAATGTGTTTTTTGAACATTAAAGCATGTCAACATATTCTGTTACACCAAATACACCAAATAATGATCTTTAAAATAGCATCACATGACCCCTTTAAGGTCTGAGTACAGCTTACTTGAGAAATCTAAGGCAATCCGTTTCCACACATTTTTCTAGTAATGTGAACAAAGCAGACTTGTTAAGAGAACTGTTTTGTTTGAGTTCTGTGCACTAAGCTTAATTTAAATTTCTAAGTTGGCTGAACTTGTCAAATTGAGTTACCAACACTCAAGTTTTCTGGTAACCTATATATATACACACAAGTTACCTATACAAAGTTACAGTAAGTTTAATTAACTAAAAAATTATAAACAAATTTGCTTGAGAAATTTGAGGCAATCAGTTTCCACAGGTTTTCCAAGTAAGTTCAACTCATTACTTTTTTCAGTAGGGTCGGAGCGATATACATCGTCATAGTGTTTTATAATTTATACAGATAACTGTTATATATGCCAATAAAATAAATATAATAACCATATTAAAATAATATATTACCTTATTTATTACTTCTATTAGTGCTTCATCATTAACATCATACAAATATATATATATATATATATATATATATATATATATAATAGGCTATATTACATATTGTAATATTATATAGTGTTGTGCGATATCTGTCACGCCCACTGAATGCTCGTCAGTAGATCACACATGCGTTGATAGCGCTGAAGTGAACTAACCCTGGAACATAACCTGCTGCGGAACAGGTTATCTTCAGAGAGCAAGTTACTATGGTTACTTACCCTGAAAGTAACCTCCGATTTTGGTTATCTGCTCGCTTATCCTTAAACATACCTGGGTATGTCACATAACCTGCTTTTTGGAATACCCCCCTGCTCCGGAGCAGGGTAGCCGTGTAACGTAAGTTACCATGGCGACGAAACCCGCTAAAAACCAACCCACCTTTTCTTGAGCCCAAAAACTCAGAGTTTGCTCAAACTAAACGTGAACTTACCTGGGTAAAAACTGAAACGGCTTTGTGCTATAATAAATAAATAAAACAATGAACCTCCATAGAAACAAAACCCACACAGAAACAGAAACAAACACAGGCTATCCATAACACTCACAAACAATAACAAATGATAACTGATACCTGCCAACATGTGATGTGATCTACCACAGATATTCAACGGCTGTGCTTGTCAATCAGCTGCTATTTGGAATACACCCCTGGTGCTGCGTTTGCGTGTGGACGAATGGCCAAACCGCGTAGAAAAAGCTGCGGTTTTAAAAATATGTGTGGACAGGGCCTAAAACAAGATGTTAATGATGAAATAATGCCACAATTGTTTGTTAACGGGGAGCCCAGGTGATACAAATCTGTCACTGCTTATTTTTTAAAATGCCTGGTTAGAGCGGCTAACTGAATGGTTGAACTAGTGGGAAAAATGGGTTCTTCTAGACTTATTTTATTGCGTTTGTATCATTCATGGAGTAAATGTAAATTAACTTTAGTATATAAATATTTAAAATGTGTTTTTCTTGTAAACTTTGAGTTTTCTTCTAGTGCTCTGTTCTCCGATTGAACATGCCTCCCATGTGTCTGATTGGAGTAATGCTGGGCAACTACTGCAAAAACACAAAGGTTTGGTTGTAAATTATATATCTTCATTAGCATAAAGATATCCATGATTCGGTTCCTTGCGTCATCAGGCAATGATGTCACTACGCATTTCTTTTCTAACAACTCAGTGCCATGTTGTATCAATGAAACATTCAAATAAAGTCATTTGTGTCTACACATATTGAAACATTCAAATAAAATGTTATTTGTGTGAATGCATATAGCTGATTATTGCCTTTCATTTACGTTAGTGCTGTTCGTGGTCACTGTTTCATTCGCGGATCCTTTGTCAGAAAGGCCTACGACTGACCAGTATTAACAAGACTACTACTTAGATATGAATCCTAAAAGTTTCGCACCTATAGCACACATTAAAGACACTGATGCACAAACTCGGATATGTTCTACGCGTCTATAGCATAAAGAAAGAATAAACCAGTCTTCCTAAAAATATGATCTGCATGCACAATAAACCATGTTAAAATTCAGGTTTTTCCATGTTTTAATAAAAATTCCAGGGCTTTTTAATAAAACAATTCATAAGCATGTCTCCAGTAGCCTATGTTTTGTTTGTTATTTAGGAAACTTTATCCATCAGGCTTGGTGATACACAGGCAGTGTCAGCAACTCACTCATCAGAATCCTCTGCAGACTTCGACAGTTGGTTGAAGCGGCTCATTCGGTTCTTTTTGAGTTGGACGTGCTACTTCGGCTGTGCATCCTGCGTCATCAACCCGGAACTAAAGTTCGATTCAGTTTGATTTTGTGAACCGGCTACTTCCTGAGAACTGGCTCAAAAGAACGATTCGTTCAAGAATCGAACATCACTACTGAGTTGTATTAAAATTGAAGAGACGTTACTGTTGTTGTACTAGGTTGTCACCATTGTGACTAACAATTATTAAAATGTTGAGAGAAATAGAAATTCTATTTATTTATCTTTTTTAAACCCATTGAGAATTCTCCTCTGTATCTAGTTTTCTCTTCTACAAAACCTCATGTTCTCCCCCATTCACACAAGTGTTAATTCTTAAAGAACAAGCCATTTATGTGCTGGAATTAAATCTGATCTGAATTTGCCCATGTTTTTTTGTGTGCCACCATACCAAATAAAATAAGTGTTTGTTTTGGAATTAAATCAATGCGTTCTAAGTGAATTTTCATGTGGGGTGCAAGTATATTGAGTAAAAACAGCAGCCAAAAAAAAAAAAAAAACATGCACTGATAAAACATGTATACTTTTATATAATTAAATAATTAGATGTATGAGTTTAATCAGAGTACACAGCCTATTCTAAATGTCTGTCAGTGGAGAAAGGTGCTTTAATCACTAAAATTATGTATGCAAATGCTAACTGGATCATACTAAGTGGCCAAACTTTGATACCTTGGGCCTCTGGAACAGAAAAATTAAGATGAAGAGTAAATTATTTTCATGGTTGTTATTAGTCTATCACAGGTTAAACAATATACTGGTCAAAGAACAACCACATCATCAAATGTAGTATATTTAAAAATGTATAATTATTTTGCATACCGCATACTAAAGAATAAAGAACAAAGAATTTTTCAGACTACCCATAAACAAATACTTTGCATGCGGAGTCGTGCACTGATAGATTTGGTGAGGTTTACCAGTGTGCTTTAATACAACTTCCAAAATACAATGGCAAGTGACAAAACCAACATACAAAATTACAAACGAAACAAAAACACTTTTAAATTGTTTGAATGAATTGTTCAAAACAGACAGGACACCACTCAAACCCTATGGAAAACATACATTTATAACTTAACTCTTGTAAATATAAGTTTAGACTCATTTGAATCCTGTCTGTCTAATGTCAAAACTGTATTTCTAAACTGGAAATCACAAGTGGTAAATACAGAGTGAGGTGAAATCCACCAGTTGTTTGTTGATGGGGTGCCAAGGTGATGCAAATCTGTCACTGCTTATCTTCGAAATGCCTGGTTAGAGTGCCAAACTGGGGTGCGTTTCCCAAAAGCATCGTTAGCCAACTATGGTCGCAAGCTCTGTCGTTACCAACATAGTTCAATGTTGTCATCAATCCAGGGCTCAGATCTAGGTTTAAGTTTTGAGGATTTTACAGGAGCAACTGAATCTAAGACATCCACACATGGGGAGTTAAGCCTGAACAGGAACTCCTCTGCACTCAAGTCACACTGACTGAAATCTACTGATTTAATAGCGTCACAAAAAGCTAATGAAAAGGCTTTGCTAGTAGTAGAGGTGATTAATCTAGATTGACGGGTAAGTTTAGTGACTGAGTATTAGAAACCCAGGGAACAGAAAACATGACAGATTTATGGTCAGAAAACCCATGGTCAGATACCTCAAGATCGTACAGGGAAAAGCCATATGTCAGCACAAGATCAAGTGTATGTCCCAACTGGTGAGGGGGGACATTCACATGTTGTTCTAGAGCTAATGCATTTAACAGAGTAATAAATTATTTGGCCCTGTGCAGCATACATGAACATTAAAATCACCAAGAATCAACAGTTTGTCATATTTCGGTGTGAATTCCCCCAAGAAGTCTGCAAACTCATTTAAAAAGTTTGTGTTGTGTTTTGGGGGGCGGTATATCAGAGCAACCAAAAGTTGGAAGTTCAGATCCAGTGTAAATAGCTGCAGCTCAAAACTCCGATAGTCATTTATCACAGTTGACCGGCAAGAAATTTTGTTTTTAAAAATAGAAACCAAGCCTCCCCGCGACCAGATTTATGAGGCAAATAAAAAAAAACAAGCATTTTGGGGGTAAAAGTAGTGATCCAAGATTCTGTAATGAATCCAGCTCCCGCGAAGCTGGAATCCAGTTTCTTCCCACTGAGAAACCAGTTCTAAAGCCAAAGGACCTAGTGCTCATATGGAGCCAGGTTATTCCATACCATCTTAGAAGTCCCACATTAAACCTGCAAAACTTGGCATTGTAATGGAATCCAGTTCATCCCTCCCATCCAAGACGTTTTTCTCTCTTCCCTCTGAGACATTGTTATAAATCTGTGAAAGCTAGTGATGCTATACAATCCAGTTTTTCCCTCCCTCGTTAGAAGTCCAGCATTAAACCTGTTAAAACATGTTTTAAAATTTTGCTCTCTTACCTCTAAGAACTTCCCTTGACTTATAAATGTAAGATACCCAGTTCCCCGACTAGTTTTTTTAACCCTCTGAAAATTCTAGTTTGTAGCTGGAATTCAGTTCTCCCCCTGTTCACACCCCTGATGGTTCTGGAAGAACATGCCACTCGTGTTGGTAATTAAATTTGACTTTGCTCATGTTTTTGTTTGCCACAATACAAAATAAAATATCAGACTGTTTTGGAGTGCTTTGCATTGTGACTTTTTCTGTGTTAAAAAAAATATGGAAAATATTGAATTAAAACACTTTTATACAGCAAGAAGAAAATGATTTTGCAAGGAAAAGAAATTCAGTTCATACTCTTAAAGTTTTTTTTAGACCATATGAGACAACCAAAGACAAATTTACAGCACCTAGACTCCCCATTAACAAACACTTTTACATACCCATTCATGCACTAATAGATATTAAGTTTACCATAGCATCATATAAGTTTAATGAAATTAAGATGCTGTAAGTGATTTTTCACAAGCTGCAGGTACACAGAGTAAAAAGCTGGCACAAGGAAAACATACACTTTAATATAATGGGATATGCAATTAATAGGTTGCTTGCAAAAATATTATTTAATCAGAGAATGCACAGCCTGTTCTAAATGTCCATAGAGAAAGGTACTTTTAGCACCAAAATGGTGTAGTTATCTTCCAGCAATGGCTAACTGGACCATACTACGTAGCCAAACATCGACCCCTTGGGAAGGAACCTGATAATCAACCTGAACTTGTGTTCGAATATGCAACTTGTCTGCATAATATGCATCTTTGAATACATGCAGCATGGCGTGCTTTTTCTTAGCATCGGTTTCCATGGTGACTCGTCACTCTGTTTAGAATGTCTTGTGTGTTAACCTTGAACATACTCCGTGTTGACTGAACTTACTCCCAGACATGTTTTTGGAACCACCATATCTCAAGTAATGCTGGCTGCACACTAGAGTATTTTACGGCCGATTTTAAGCCCGATTTGCATTTCTGAAAGATCTGGGGCGTGGCCCGATTTGAGGCTTGTCAAACAATTTTTTCTTTGTCCTCTATTGTGTGGTGTCATTACGATTATTTAACTGCTCCTGATCGAGACAGAGTGTCGCCGAACTTAAATCGTAAATATCTAACATGTTTGATATTTCTGACTCTTGATCTGGCTGCCTCTGACGTGATACCCACGATAGCCAATGAAAGTGAGCAAGCATCACTTACCGGATATTGCGTGCTTCTATAGCTGAAACTTGGCAACCATAAAAATGCCAAGAAAGCAGAATACAGCGCCCATATTTTTCACTGTACAACAGAACACACACCGGGAGAGCCAGCTGACAATGCCGATAGTACTCCATCTTGTGAGTCGCCATGAGATCTAGTGTCACTGTGAAATTGTTCCTACAATCATCAAGTGTGTGGTCTCGCGGTCTGCTGGAATCATTTGGTGTGCGCGTTCAGAGGATTATAAGGCTAACAATCGTTTGAAACTGTCTTCATGTCTGTGGTCTCCCATGGTTTTAAAATCGTTTAGGGCAGGGGTGCCCAACCCTGCTCCTGGCGATCGACTCTCCTGCAAAATTCAGCTCCAACCCTAATTAAACACACCTGAAGCAACTAATTAGGGTATTCAGGATCACTTAAAAATTAAAGGCAGGTGTCTTTGATTAGAGTTGGAGCTAAACTTTGCAGGACAGTCGATCGCCAGGAGCAGGGTTGGGCACCCCTGGTTTAGGGTTTGAAAATCGTCTAGTGTGCAGCCAACTTAAGCAAAGTTTAGATCAGGGTTCCTCAAATCTTGCCTAAAAATGCCAAGAAAGCAGAATACAGCGCCCATATTTTTCACTGTACAACAGAACACACACCGGGAGAGCCAGCTGACAATGCCAATAGTACTCCATCTTGTGAGTCTCCATGAGATCTAGTGTCACTGAGTACTCCATCTTGTGAGTCGCCATGAGATCTAGTGTCACTGTGAAATTGTTCCTACAATCATCAAGTGTGTGGTCTCGCGGTCTGCTGGAATCATTTGGTGTGCGCGTTCAGAGGATTATAAGGCTAACAATCGTTTGAAACCGTCTACATGTCTGTGGTCTCCCATGGTTTTAAAATCGTTTAGGGCAGGGGTGCCCAACCCTGCTCCTGGCGATCGACTCTCCTGCAAAATTCAGCTCCAACCCTAATTAAACACACCTGAAGCAACTAATTAGGGTATTCAGGATCACTTAAAAATTAAAGGCAGGTGTCTTTGATTAGAGTTGGAGCTAAACTTTGCAGGACAGTCGATCGCCAGGAGCAGGGTTGGGCACCCCTGGTTTAGGGTTTGAAAATCGTCTAGTGTGCAGCCAACTTAAGCAAAGTTTAGATCAGGGTTCCTCAAATCTTGCCCTGGAGGTCCAATGCGCTGCAGAGTTTAACTCCAACCCTGATCAAACTCACCTACCTGTGATTTTCTAATGATCCTGAAGACATTGATTAGCATGCTCAGGTGTGTTTGATTAGGGTTAGAGCTAAACTCTGCAGGAAAGTGGATCTCATGGGCCAGATTTGAGGATCCCTGGTTTAGGTTAATCAACTGAGTGTTCAGGGTATATGTGATGGTAAGTTAACCGTGCTTTCTGGAATACACCCAAGGATGAAACAATGCCACAATTGTTCGTTAATGGGGAGCCCAGGTGATGCAAATCTGTGTCACTGCTTATCTTTAAAATGCCTGGTTAGACGAACAAACTGAATGGTAGAACTTGTGGGAAAAATGGGTTCTTCTAAACTTATTATTTTATTGTATTTGTATCACTCATGGAGTGAAGGTAAATTAACTTTAGTGTATAGATATTAAAAATGTGTTTCTCTTGTTAACCTTGAGTCTTCTTCTAGTGCTCTGTACTCCAACTGAACGTGTCTCCCATGTGTCTGATTGGAGTAATGCTGGGCAACTACTGCAAAAACACAAAGGTTTGGTTGTAAATTATCTATGTTCATTAACATAAAGATATACATGTTTGCATGATGATGTTTAGCTACCATGTTGTATTAAAATTGAAGAGAACTTATGGTCACTGTTTTATATTGTCATTGCTGTAACTAACAGTTATTCAAATATTCTTTTCAGGACCGACTGAACATGACAATTCTCACTTCCCTCAGAAACCTAGTTTCAGGGCTCATGTGAAGTCAAGTTCGTCTGTTTCCTTGAGAAAACCGACTGCTCTAGTGGAAAGCAGCATTTGGCAATCATCTGTAAAAAAAGCACATCCTAAGGAACCCAGTTCTTTTGCTTTTGAGCAGTCCAGCTCCCTTTCTGTGAAGAAACCCAGTTTTTCTCTCCAATCTGAAAAGTCAAGCTCTAAACCTAGTGCTCCTAAGCAATCAAGTTCTTCCTACCCTTTTGAGAAGTCTGGCTCTAACCCTGAGAGACCCAAAGCTCCTACTGAACACCGATCTAAGCTAAAGACCCCAAGTTCTCCTCTCCCTGTGAAATCAAGTATTCTCTTCTCAAAGACCAGTTCTAAACCTAAGAAGCCTAGCACTCTGATGGTGCTCACTTTTTCACTTCCATCTAAACAGTCAAGTTCTAAACCTGATAAACCTAGTGCTCCTAAGCAATCAAGTTCTTCCTACCCTTCTGAGATGTCTGGCTCAAACCCTGAGAGACCCAAAGCTCCTACTGAACACCAATCTAAGCTAAAGACCCCACGTTCTCCTTTCCCTGTGAAAAGTATTCTCTTCTCGAAGGTCAGTTCTAAACCTAAGAAACCTGGAGCTCTGATGGGACCCATTTTTTTACTTCCATCTGAAAAATTCAGCTCTAAACCTGAGAAATCTAGTGCTCCTATGCAACAACATTCTAAGCCAGAGATCCCAAGTTCTCTTCTCCCAGTGAAACCAAGCGTTTTCTTAAAGACCAGTTCTAAACCTGTGAAACCTAGTTCTTCCATTCCATCTGAGAAGTCTAGCTCCCTCCCCACTGAGAAACCCAGTTCTAAACCTGAACAGCCTAGTGCTCCCACGGAACCCAGTTTCTCCCTCCCCACTGAGAAACCCAGTTCTAAACCTGAACAACCTAGTGCTCCCACGGAACCCAGTTTCTCCCTCCCCACTGAGAAACCCAGTTCTAAACCTGAACAACCGAGTTCTCCCACGGAACCCAGTTTCTCCCTCCCCACTGAGAAACCCAGTTCTAAACCTGAACAGCCTAGTGCTCCCACGGAACCCAGTTTCTCCCTCCCCACTGAGAAACCCAGTTCTAAACCTGAACAGCCTAGTGCTCCCACGGAACCCAGTTTCTCCCTCCCCACTGAGAAACCCAGTTCTAAACCTGAACAACCTAGTGCTCCTATGGAACCACGTTCCTCCCTCCCCACTGAGAAGTCTAGCTCTCTTCCCTCTGAGAAACCGTTATAAACCGGAGAAAGCTAGTGATGCTATACAATCCAGTTCTTCCCCTTCTCGTTAGAAGTCTAGCATTAAACCTGTAAAAACCAATTTTTAAATGTTGGTCTCTTCCCTCTAAGAACTTGACTTCTAAATGTAAAATACCCAGTTCCCTGACTAGTTTTTCCTTTTAACTCTTAGAAAATTCTAGTTTGTCTCTGGAATTCAGTTCTCCCCCTGTTCACACAAGTGTTGATTCTGGAAGAACAAGTCACTCATGTGTTGGTAATTAAATTTGTTTGTGTGCCACCATACAAAATAAATTATCAGATTGTTTTGGAATGCTTTGCATTGTGACTTTTTCTGTGTTAAGGATCGTTATTGGCTGGTCCTTTTGTGAGTGAAAGGCCTGTCTCAAAGTGTTGAACAAATTTGTTTCAAAGCAAAACCAGTCCAACTCTCTTAAGATTGGGTTCAGTGACCTTCTGTCTATTCAGGGCTTGATTTAACTCTGAGTACATGCATATTGTTACATTTACAGCAAACAGTGAATTATGCAAGACATTGTGAGTGCATGGATTGTCTTGAATGGAGATTATGAAAAAAGAATTAAAATACATTTGGCAGAAAGAAATATTGATTTTGTAAGGAAAATGCAGGTTTTTTTTTTTTTTTTTTTTTTTTAAACCCACGGAGACCACTGAAGACAAGTTTATAGTTCCTAGACTCCCCAATAACAAACACTTTACATGCCCATTCATGCACTGATGACTTTCAAAATACAATATAAAAACATCATAGATTACAAATTAATCAAGAACACTCCTAAATCGTTTGAAGGAGTTGTTCAAAACAGACTGAGGACACTCTTTGAAAAACAAATACTTGTAACGTAACACTTGTCCATATTAGTTATTTGGACATTTTATGTCTGAGTCTATTACAAAACTAATCACAAGTAGTTAACACTGAGTGAGGCGAAATCCATCAGTGTATGAGTTAAAACAAGATGTTAATGATGAAACCACGCCACAGTTTGTTAACGGGGAGCCCAGGTGATATAAATCTGCGTACCCAAGTGTGGCGCAGAAGAGAAGCTAACAGAAAGCTTTCTCCAGTATTATAGACTAATCTGCAGAAGCATTAAAAAGCCCCTGGCATTTTTAGTGCTCCTTTTCCTTTGACAGATCCCTTTTTTCCCTCCCATTAAAAACAAGAGTTGTGTTGTCAAAGACCAACTCTAGAAATAAGAAACCTGGTTACAGTGTTCATGTGGATCACCATTCTTACCTCAATTTAAAGAAGTCCAAGTCTGAAATCAGGAAACCATGTTTTAAGTCAATTTCTAAACCTGAGAGACCTAGAGCTCCCATGCAGTTAAGTTCTTGCCACCTTTCTGAGAAGTCTGGCTATAAACCCGACAGACTTCATTTTCCTATGGAACACTATTCTAAGCTTAAAACAAATGTTCTCTTCTCAAAGAACCGTTGTAAACCTGAGAAACTTGGGGCTCTAATGAAACCCACTTTTTTGCTTCAATCTGAAAAGTCCAGCTCTAAACCTGTGAAAGCTAGTGCTCCTCTAGAACCAAGTTCCTCCCTTCCCCTCTGAGAAGCCCAGTTCTAAACCTGGAAAAACCAAAGGCTCCTATGGAACCCAGTTCGTTTCTCCGTGAGAAACCCAGTCCTAACCCTGAGAAAATGAGTGTTCCTCTGGAACTTGGTTTGAAACCTGAACAGCCTAGTGCTCCTATGGAACCCAGTTCCTCCCTCCCGTCTGAGAAGTCCAGCATTAAACCTGAGAAAATAAGTGTTTGTTTGGAACCTAGTTCATCTCTCTCTGATAAACCCAGTTCTAAATATGCACATCCCAGTGCTCCCATAGAACACACTTCTAAACCAGAGAAACCTAGTGCTACCATAGAACCTAGTTTCTCCCCATCTGAGAAGTGTAGCTCTCTTCCATCTGAAAAACCCAATTCTAAACCTGAACAACCTATTGCTCCCATGGAACTCAGTTCTAATCCTGAGAAACCTAGTGCTTCCATTGAACAGGGTTCCTCCCACCTATCTGAGAAGCCCAGCACTAAACCAGAGAAAGTGAGTGTTCCTCCAGAAACTGTTTCATCCCTCCCTCAGAAATCTAGTACTCCCGTGGAGCCCAGTTCCTCCCCATCTGAGAAGCCTAGCTATCTTCTCTCTGAAAAGGTCAGTGTTGAACCTGAGAAACCTAGTGCCACCATGGAACCCAGTTCCTCCCACCCATCTGAGAAGTCCAGCACTAAACCCGAGAAAATAAGTGTTCCTCTGGAACCTGGTTCATCCCTCCTTGAGAAACCCAGTCCTAACCCTGAGAAACCTAGTGCTCCTATGGAACCCAGGTCCTCCCACCCGTTTGAGAAGTCCAGCACTGAACCTGAGAAAATTAGTACTCCTCTGGAACCCAGTTCATCCCTCCCTTAGAACCCCAGTCCTAACCCCGAAAAACCTAGTACTCAAATGGAACCCAGTTCCTCCCCATCTGAGAAGTCTAGTATTCTTCCCTCTGAAAAAAAATCAATTCTAAAGCTGAACAACCTAGCACTCCTGTGGAACACAATTCCTCCCACACATGTATACCTTTACAACCCAGTTCCTCCCACCCCACTGGGAACCCCAGTTCAAAACCTGAGAAACCTAGTGCTCACATGGAACACAGTTCTAAAGCTGAACATCCTAGAGCTGTTATTGAACCAGGTTCTTCCATACTATCTGAAAAGTCCAGCATTAAACCTGAGAAAATTAGTGTTCCTCTGGAACCCAGTTCATCCCTCTCTAATTAGTTTAGCTCTCTTCCTTCTGAGAAACCCAGTTCTAGACTTGATGAAGCAAGTGCTGCTGTGCAACCCAGTTCTTCCCTCCCTCCGGCGTTAAACCTGTGGAACCAATCTAGCTCTCTTCCCTCTGAGTAATAAGCTTCTAATTGACGATATCCAGTTCTCTAAATATAAAATCCTTTAAAAAAAAAAAAAAGAATTCTTAAGAGTTGGAATCCAGTTCTCTCTTCAAAACCAAGTTCTGTTCTTTCTCGGAATGCCAATTTTAGATCATCCCAAGTTATCTGATTCTCTCCCTCTTCTGTTGGAGGCATCCAGTTTTCTTGTAAAAGTAGAAGGTGCTCTCCTGCAGTTTAATGACAAGCTCACACTACATGATTGAAAGACTAGCCGAATCACTGTTTTGCTCACACTACGCAACAAGATTTCGTCTCATCTGTCGTCGTCTTGTCATAGCTGCGCACATGCTACACAACGCCAAGGACGTGCACACACTACAAAACATTCAAGAGGCATTCCCGACCATCAGCGAAAATATGTTTTCTCACATAAATTCTCGCGTGAAATTACAGCGATTATTGGCCATTTCTTCAAGCATGGATGATCAACTGGCCCTTCAATTGGTCTACGCAGTTATTTTATCCGAAAGAAAGAAGAAACCACGAAAAAAGAGAATATGGCAGAAACAATGGCTTGGAAGACGTGGACAACAAGGACTGTCAGTACTGCAGAAAGAGTTTGAGGTAATTAAACGGTACAAGGAAACGTGGTATTATATACACAATCTATGCATTTGTTAAATTTATTTCTAGTTGGTTGATTTGATTAATTTGTGGCTTTTCGTTTCTGTTCATAAAGATGCACGAGTGTTTATACCATCTGCACTGTGATTGGCTGGATTAGTTCCACCTTGTCATTGTGTCGCTCGCATTACGAGATCACGTGGCGATAATATCAAATGGGTTTGAAAATGTCGTAGTGTCTGTGATAGCTCAAGACAGGTTCGGATCCCATTGCTGACCTGCTCATACTTAATGAGCTTCGGCGACCGCAACGAACACTGATTTGGTCACGATCTGGGGGTTTTGTCGCAGACTGTTGAAATCTGTCTGCGACAGCATAATCCAGCCAAAAATCCTGTAGTGTGAGCTTGCCATTAGACTACCTGTCTAAAAATCCAGTTCTCCCCCTCTTTCACCCAAATGTTGATTCTGGAAGAACAAGCTATTTATGTGCTAGTAATGACTTTGCCCATGCACATGACACATGACTTTGCCCATGTTTTTGTGTGCCACCATTCCAAATTTAAATTTGGGTTTGTTTTGGAACACTTTGCATTGTGACCGTTTCTTTTTAGCAGTTAAAGCTCGTTATTGACCGGATATTGAGTCAATTTTCAAAGACCTGTCTTTAAAAGTGTTGAACAAATGCCTCTATAGATTTGTTTTGCAGAGTTTGCCAAACCAAAAAATCTCTTTAAAAAAAGTATTTTATATCTTCAGTCAATTTGGCCTTGACTGCACAATGGAGTATACTCATATATGTTAGATTTTCTTAACAAAAGTCTTAAAAACCATTAATTTTGAAACTTAAGCTTAATGCTGTCAAAATGTAATTTTTCATGTAACATTAAGTGTTTTCAAAATAGCCAAGATCAGATTTAGAGACACTACAATATCTTCACATGCTTTAAAAGACAGTTGCTAATTACACCAAATGTAAAAAATGTAGATGCTGTTTACTGTACATTGAGTGTAAATGGTGACCGGTATTGTTTATATCAAGTATAAATAGAAATACTAGATATTTGTATTTAAATGTTGCTACCGGAGTAAACTGGCACTTTGCATTCAGCTGACACTTTTTTACTTTTAAAGAGGAATGTCTGAAGAACAAATAATGTTTTAGTAACTAGTAATGTAGCTTGTTTCCCTCTATCTAAACAATTGGATAGAACACACCTGTCCCAGTGCCGTATATATTATTTTTCCAAAGTTTACATGCCTTTACCTCAAGAAGCATTAAAGATATCTTAATGTCTTTTTAAAGTCTTTTGTAATCTTAATTTTAAGGCCCTGTCTGGTTCAATCTCTGGAATATGAGGAGCCCATAAAAAAAAATAAAAAAGTGTGGTTTACTTTGCAAACAACTGATACTTACTGTGTTTAAAAAACAATGTCTGAAGAACAAAATATTGAAATCAGAAATATATTTTGTTTCCCTCTATCAAAACAAATGCATAGAACAGTGTTTTCCAACCGAGGTGCCGTCTGGTGAGTAATGTGTAAAAAAACAAACTCTGTGATCTGTACAGACCAAGCTCAAAAAAAGTTTATCATTTGCATGTTTCTAAGTCTTACCATTCAAGCAATTTTAAACCATTCAAGAAGAGGTGAAAGAGAACTCAGTCCGGCACTCGCACACTGTTTTCTGCACGCACAGAAATAAGTTCTCTTTCATGTCTCCTTGCGCTTGAATGGACACATATGCACAACATTATCTAAAAATACCCATTTTATGGTGTTAAAAGTTGGACAAAACCGTGCAAGTGCATGAACACGGTGCGCAAGCGAATGACAGCTGCGTACACGTTTTTGATGTGCATTTATAATAACAAAAATGGGCATCGAATACGTTTGTTTAGAGTCGGACAAAATGCACATTATGTGCATTTTAGTAAACCAAACAGGCAGTGCACACATCTGTCTGAAGTGTCCAAACAGGTGAAAAGAACGTGCTCTTTCCTCTTTCCTTTTTTTTTTTTTTGCTTCCGGCTTCGCTACCGTTCGGACGTTTTTGCTTACTGCTCTGCGCTTTGCTCCGTTTTAGGGCTTGAGTCTGTCATGATTTTGTCCTCTACATGGGGTTTAGGACTCTTGAATTATCATTAATTCGAGGACAAATTTGACAAAGGATAAATTGTTGAGTTATTATAATCCAGTATAATTTAGTTTAACTAAATTAGAATTACAATCAGTTGAATTACATTATATTAAATTAAATTAAGTTAAATAAAAAAATTAGAATCAGTAGAATTTAGTTCACTGTAAGATTTTTTTTTTTTTACTCAAGTACAGGGTTTGTGAAATTTGTGCTGAAATTTAGCTGAAGACGATCTGCTGGTTCAGAGTTTGGGATGACAAAAGACAGTCACATTGTTTGTTGTTGTTTTTACAGTTTCGTTTGTTTTGTCAGCCAGACCCTACTAATGTTAGTTGCATTAAAAATATATATATAAATCAGCTGCTGCTTTGTTTTGTTTGTTGGTTTACAAGACCAGTTTGTCAGTAGCTTCACCACAGAAGGCAGAAGACACATTTCTATAAAGAGACTTACTGGAGTGGTCCTAAATTCAACTAAGGATGATGTTAAATATGTGTAGTGCCCTAGACATTAGCGGTTCAAATCCAAATTGAAGCACCAGGGGATCAGTGCTTGACCTGGTTCTAACATCTCTACCCTCTGGCTAAAGCTATTGTGCAAAGCACTCAAACTGCATTAGTCCAGGGGTGAATCAAAGTGATAGCCCTGTATTCTCTTCTTTTATAGTATGGAATTAATCATTAAGCATTAGCTGCTATGTAATGGTATTAAAGTAATTGTATTAAATTGTATTTTCCCGTTATAGATGATATTATATCAAATGCAATGATGCTTTCAATGATCTCTATGAAGAATTTCAGTCAGGTTTCAGATTTAACACTTGATGGCTGTATTGGAAAGTAAATTAACTTTATGAAAGCAATATGAACATTATTGTTTAATTTCCCATGGCGGTGTACTGGTAATATGGTTTTCTACTTAAAAAGAAATAAAGAGAAATGAGGAAAGTTTCGATTTTTTTTCTTCTTTTGTTTGAGAAATGAAAAAACAAAAATTAAGATATATTTTTTTCTTTTTTTTTCATGGGTAAAAATTAGATTCTGCTTTAAAGGGATGGTTCACTGGGTTTTTTCTAGGCTTGATTGTGTTTATGGGGTGCAGTCTAATATTTGTTAATGCTTTGTTTTTTTAAAAACGCATTATTTTTCACATTATTTACCTTTATTCCACACCGCTCTGTCCCTTCTCTGAGAAACGTGCTGATCATTTCCTTCTTATATGAAGCCCCTCCCTCAGAAACAGGCGATGGGCTCTGATTGGTTAGCTAGCCAAGTGTGTTGTGATTGGCTAAACCACCTCTAGTGCGCTAAACGTCCCGCCCCTCACCTCAGCGGTATGTACTCCGGTTGTATTGTAAACAACAGTGTCGTTAATATCGCTTATCAGTTTGAGCCTGATTGAGAAGCAGAGAATATTATTGAAGAGGATCGTGGAGAACCTGTGCAAGCACGGCTTTTAATGATAGGCCTATGTTTTTTGTTTGTTGTTGTCTCATACTTTTAGATACGCTGTTATTTGTAAATGCTACTGCTTA
>JADLZM010014761.1:201718-214221 GCA_018148995.1 Sinocyclocheilus maitianheensis
ATTTACCTTTATTCCACACCGCTCTGTCCCTTCTCTGAGAAACGTGCTGATCATTTCCTTCTTATATGAAGCCCCTCCCTCAGAAACAGGCGATGGGCTCTGATTGGTTAGCTAGCCAAGTGTGTTGTGATTGGCTAAACCACCTCTAGTGCGTCTAATCGTCCCGCCCCTCAGCTCAGCGGCATGTGCTCCGGTTGTATTGTAAACAACGGCATCCTTAATATCGCTTATCAGTTTGAGCCCGATTGAGAAGCAGAGGATATTATTGAAGAGGATCGTGCAGAACCTGTTGAAGCATGGGTTTTAATGGTAGGCCTGTGTTTTTTGTTTGTTGTTGTCTCATACTTTTAGATACGCTGTTATTTGTAAATGCTACTGCTTATGTTAGCTTTTAATATATGGTTTTATCCTGATTAAAGCTTTAATACAGTCCGGTAACTGCGCGCGCGTCCATGTTTAACACTTCTCATAGCTATGTGAAAATAAGTGTATAATTGTAACAGTTCATTGTTGGAGCTGAGCTGAGAGAGAGAGAGAGAGATGCAGAGAGAGAGAGAGAGAGAGAGATATGCAGAGCAGGGGACGCGAGGAACAGTATTAAGAACTGCTGCTTTAGAACATTGATTTTGAAACTTGTGAATCCATTAGAATCGTTAGAAGACAGAATGGCGATTCATATATGAACAGATTTTTCTCTTCCTCTTCTCTAAAGCAGCGCAGCATGGCCCCGCCCCCTTTGCTGCCTTTTCCCGAGGGCGGGGTTTATCTGGGTTTGTGATGTCACAAACCCGGGAAGTAACTTGTTGTAGTCCCGACCAGCCGTTTTTGTAGGCTTTAAACTGCCAGAATTTTAAAAGAGGATATCTCCGTTTGCATTGAACTTTCAGCTTCGTAACTTTGCAGATATTGTTTATGCTCAAACAGCAACATTACACACTAACATTAAAAAAGTGAAATCGCAATGAACCACCCCTTTAATATTTGTTTTTGGTCATATGAGTAATACATTAGAAACTGTAAATATCTGCTTAATTTTGTGTACACCCACAACAACAAAACGTGACAAATTGCTTTTGTAAAATAAACAAACGCGCTTCAAACATGAACTGAAACTCAGTGAATACTTGACATAGACATGAGAAATATGTCCATAGAAAGGTTGAAATGTGTACTTCTAAATTAAACTATCGAAAACAAATATTTTCTGTTTATTTAATTCGTAAATAATAATAATATAATAAAAAACGAGAGGTAGGCTATAGTCGTTCCGTCTGAGCTCATTAATTGTAATGTCACACCCACGCGCAGCCTATTCTTACTCTTATTATTCTTATAAATGATGTAAGTGATTAAAATATTTAGTGAAATGTTTATAGAAGGGTGTGTAGAATAATGTCACCTCATTGTACGCCAGTTTTTGAAAATACTTATTGCGTTCAAAGAGCGAATCTTTCACTGATTGATTGTTAACAGTGTAAGTCACTCCCATAATTCGCACAAAGCGTTATGAGGCGAAGGAGAAAGGTGGATAAAACCAAGAGATGGTTGTTAATAAGTATCACTCAGTTCTATAAACATTTGATTTGACTAAATATTTTAATCACTTACATGCGAACTTGGGTTAGCCATTTGACTATCCATCAAAAACACAAGTCAAACTAAATCCTTGTAAATATAGACGACGAAAAAAACACTTGAAATAAAGTTACTGAACTGGCAACATTCACCTATAATAACACGTTGTAGACAGCTTATCATAATCATTGTTTTACACATTAATGAGGGACAAAAAAAAAAGACACTGACTATTTAGAAAGAACAAACTAAGGAGATAGCACATTAAGATTTGTTAACAATCATGTTAAAAGCTATATATTAATGGAATTTATAAAGAAAGAAAAATTACCTCTTTACTGTTTGCCATTATCCAATTCCAAATCCTCCCATTCATTTAGTTCGTCCTCGTCAGGAGAAGGCCAACAACCGCCAGTTCTTCGACCACTTCTCTTCTCTGTCTACACGGCATTACTAGGTTCTGTCATTCAGAAACATGGCTTTTCATATTTCACCACAATTTCACCATCCAGTTAGGCACATCAACCATAACTCCTTCAAAAACAGCTAGAAACCTTGAAGTTGTGATTGATGATAAGCTGAATAAGTAGGCCTATAATCACTAAAAAGTGTCACTCATTTCAGTTTATCGCTATCTCCAAAAGTTCCGTTATAATCAATGAAGCTCTACACTGCACAGAGAATTTCTTATTTAAATCATGTTACACTTTTTTGTTTGTTATAGTGAGAGACTCCCGAGCGTGCAGCACTGAACAAAACTGGCATTTTGTGTGGTGAATGGATTCTAACATAAACACCTCTGCTTAGCCATTGCATTCAAGAAATCCACAGAAATGTCAGTGATTGACCAATGCTACAAAAACACGCTGAAAATAGAAACCTTTAAAGCTCTCCAGAGTTCAAACACAAATACACACTGGAGCATCTGGAAAATATGTTTCGCCAGTATATCCTATTTCTGCAGCTTCAACTGAGGTGCTTTTGCTTTCATTTCGTTCCCTCTAGCACTCCCGTAGAACTGGCCCTGGATACATTTAAATGCAAAGAAATATGTAATGAGTATTTCATACATGTTTTTAGCCGTGAACAATTATCAAGATCCTAAAAATACCTAAGCAAAAGGTTTTCATTAAGCAATATGTCAGTACCGCGAGAGGGTGCTTAGGGCATCTGTATAGAGACGTTAAAAAAAAAGATACAAACTATATTTAGCATTTATATACATTAAAAAACAAGCTTTATAGAATTTATTATTTTTAATGAAATACACATTTTTAATAATGAAAATTAGTTTGTGTCTGCTTATTCTATTCATCAGTTTTTTAACCATTAAGGAAAAACCGCATTTTCCATATTTTATTTTTGGGTTAAAAAATGAAAAATGAATGGACGCAAAAGTACACAGACCCATCTGTATCTGATTTTGTATCTGAATATTTCAATAACTTACTTTTTGAGAGGACCTTATTTATAACTTTACAAATAAAGTTTAATAATAATAATAATTTATTTATTTACTTACTCCATTCATTCATTCAGTAATTATATACAAAATACACCACAAATAAGCCAGGGGTAAAATCCAAAGGTTTGCACATAGCCAAACATAACACAGTGCTAATAATAATAATAATAATAATAAAGTAAATCTAAATAAAATGTAATAAAAAAAATAAAACCAAGATAAATAGAGCTAAAGAAAACATACAAAGAAACATACACAAAATCCCTTCAAATTATAAATTAGTAAAATAATATGTATATTTGTATACATACAATAAATATATAAAATAAATATATAAAAACACCAAAATGAGGGGAAAGTGTCCCAGTTTTAATACCTTTTTGTCACAATAGATAAAGTTTTAAAATAGATCCTATCCTTTTGAAATTTTTGGAGGACTTATTTGTCCTGTCTACTGTCTGTGACGTCACAGTTCAGGGCTTTACAGACAACTGTATTTCATCCTATTTTTCATATTTATAGTTGCATTTTGAATGTTAATTGTTCTTCATCTGGTTTCTAGGAGACACTGCCTCCCTTGTTTCCTCAGAAGAAGCCACTGGCTTATAAATGTGTCTATTGTTTACTTTTATGTATCTTTATATTATTTTTCGAGTCATGCTGATTTTTGGGGAAAAAATTACTTTGAGCCTCTGCAGTAGATGTACATATAGATCTATGTAACAAACAAGTTTAACTGTGATACAGTCTGAACTTTTGTGAACACTGCATAGTGTGATTTGTTAAATTGCAAATTGTTTTGCAGGCTGGTCTTTTTGTATAGGTGAAGCTTGCTGAGATTTGTCATTTTTAAAATGCACAATAACTAAACCCTGTAGCATTCAAGCTTTTTGCAAAGGCCAGCCACAGGCCAGAAAACCAGTGTTTAAAAGACATAAAAAAAAATCTATTTTTGATATTAGCTTACTAGGACAACATGACCATGATTGGTATTAACATATGGGATTTTGACTGCACAAAGTCTGGTACTAAGTGCAGCCTAACAACAGGAAACAAAAAACAACTTTCATCCTTCAATCACTGTGAAGATATTCTCAACTTCATTTAAAAGGATAGCACCAAAGCCTTGAAAAACTTTTTTTTTTTAGGCCTAGAATTTCCTTAACCTCAAAAGTTCGGTTAAAGTTCAGGCGGCAGAAGCTGACAGTGCATGGAGACATGCAATCCTCAACCCAAAACTACTTTAAAACAATTGTGCCAATTCTTACACAAACAGTTTTTAAAATATTGAGAGACTCCGTAATAATGATGCTCAAAGAAAACATTGGTGACCAAATACGGAAGTACAGTTTTATAAAATCTAGCAGCAAAGATTTGTCTCTTTTTTGGGAAACTGACCCTTCTAATGCCGTAATCTCACCACCATGTTGGAACTGTTCTGAACTTAACTGAAACACGGGAAGGTAAAGGCTGCATAACCGCTGTATATTAGGGTAGATGATCTGCATTTGCACGAATTTAAAAAAAAAAAAAAAAAAAAAAAAAGGCCCTTAATACCCACTTTACCAGAAAAATAACTGGTTTTATTGACTTAAACACAAGATGTGAAAATGCCACATTTAGAGAAACTTACTAAAAGACTTCAGTGCATAAGCACATCTTGGTTGAAGCAGGCAAGTAATGACACTTTGAGAGATGGAATAATTGGCAGGGTGGGGACTAGACACTGCAACATTGTGAGGGCTGGACTCATTCAGCTTCTTCCCATCAATCTCAGTGGGCAAATATTCTGACTCAAGGGGGAGAGGGCTGGACTCCTCGGCAGGCTGGGGGCTGGACTCCGCGGCAGGCAGGGGGCTGGACGCCTCGGCAGGCAGGGGGCTGGACGCCTCGGCAGGCAGGGGGCTGGACGCCTCGGCAGGCAGGGGGCTGGACGCCTCGGCAGGCAGGGGGCTGGACGCCTCGGCAGGCAGGGGGCTGGACGCCTCGGCAGGCAGGGGGCTGGACGCCTCGGCAGGCAGGGGGCTGGACGCCTCGGCAGGCAGGGGGCTGGACGCCTCGGCAGGCAGGGGGCTGGACGCCTCGGCAGGCAGGGGGCTGGACGCCTCGGCAGGCAGGGGGCTGGACGCCTCGGCAGGCAGGGGGCTGGACGCCTCGGCAGGCAGGGGGCTGGACGCCTCGGCAGGCAGGGGGCTGGACGCCTCGGCAGGCAGGGGGCTGGACGCCTCGGCAGGCAGGGGGCTGGACGCCTCGGCAGGCAGGGGGCTGGACGCCTCGGCAGGCAGGGGGCTGGACGCCTCGGCAGGCAGGGGGCTGGACGCCTCGGCAGGCAGGGGGCTGGACGCCTCGGCAGGCAGGGGGCTGGACGCCTCGGCAGGCAGGGGGCTGGACGCCTCGGCAGGCAGGGGGCTGGACTCCGTGAGCTTCCCATCAACCTCAGCTGGGAGAGCACTGGACTCAGCTCGGAGAGCACTGGATTCTGCAACTGGCTGGGGGCTGGACTCCGTGAGCTTCCCATCAACCTCAGTGGGCAAATCGCCTGACTCCTTGATGGGGAGAGTGATGGGCTCTGCAACTGGGTGAGGGCTTGACTCCTCAGTGAGCAGCGGACTGGACTCCGCTGGGAGAGCACGGGACTCTGCAACTGGGAGGGGGCTGGACTCCTTGGAAGGCAAAGGGGTGGACTCAGTGCGTTTCCCATCAACCTCAGCTGGGAGAGCAGTGGACTCAGCTCGGAGAGCACTGGATTCTGCAACTGGCTGGGGGCTGGACTCAGCTGGGAGAGCACTGGACTCTGCAACTGGGAGGGGGCTGGACTACTTGGAAGGCAAAGGGGTGGACTCAGTGAGTTTCCCATCAACCTCAGCTGGGAGAGCGCTGGACTCAGTCAGCTTCCCCTCAACCACAGCAGGCAGAGAGCTAGATTCCCCAGCTGGGATAGCACTGGACTCCTTGGCAGGCTGGGGGCTGGACTCTGCAACAGGATGAGGGCTGGACTCCCCAGCTGAGATAGTGCTAGACTCCTTAGCAGGCTGGGGGCTGGACTCAGTCAGTTTCCCATTAACCTCAGTGGGCAAAGTGCCTGACTCCTCAAAGGGGAGAGTGGTTGACTCTGCAACTTGGTGGAGGCTGGACTCAGCAGGCAGAGAGCTGGACTCATTGGTGGGCTGGACTTTGCAGGCAGAGGGCTGGACAGGGCAGAGGGCAAATTCTTCACATCAATGACTAAAGAAAATTGGTGCAAAACATGTCAGATAAGCTGCAATTAGCTTTCCTCATGGTCCAGTGTCAATACAAAAGATTACCCTTTTGGATAATTAGACCAGATTCATTATTCAAAGACAGCAGAACAGCCAAGCTACACTTTGCTACCACTGGCTGGTTTGGAATTTGGTTTGCACAGAGAGGGGACAAGGGGCCATCTGGAAAACAAAAGGCATGAACAATAATACACCGGACAAATACTCACACGTTCAAAACTTTAGCCAAAATAACAGTTATATGGTTTTGTTTATTCATTTAAATAATTAAGACATAAGATAAACAGCTAACAAAGTTTGACTAATTGAAGTGTTAAATGTGGAGCTACACTAGGGTTGGACCTGTATAGGTTTAAACTTCGTCTTCCTCCCCAATACACAAGGCAAGAAGACCAGAATAGGATTCACAACTTGCTTAATTAAAACTAATGTTAGACTCATGTTTACATTCTGTCCCTGACTACATACACTTAGTTTTACATTTTATAAAGCGCTTCATTTCAAATTTGATCATCTCAAATGTGACCTGGGCTTAACATGAGGCACATTACCAGGTTTAATGCTAAATTTAGATTTGAAACTTAATTTTGGGACACACAATATTGTGTGAACAAAAAGACACAATGTTATGACCACACAAAAGCTTCAAACCTTTCTTCTCCAAGCGTACTTGCTCACTATCTGTCTGGTATAAAAAAATGCCCAATTGGAGATGCAAACCCTGAAGATAAAACAAAGATTAAAGAAAGAGAAAAAAAAAACAAAAAACAGACATATTTAAAACGCCACATTAAGGTGAAAACATCTTCACCATTGAACACCAATTGGTGACACGAGAACACCAAAAACATAAGGTTTGACACCACCATCTTGAGTAAAGATTGAAGAATTGACCATCTAATCCTGCTTTCTAAAACAAGCATCGAGTGGTTTGAGGGGTTTTAAAGTAACAGATTTTCATCACCTGGGCCCCTCGTTAAAGTGAAATTAGTGAGAAAGGACCCAATCGTTAACATTCTCATGCAAACATTGGTTGGTTGAGAAATCACGAAATGTTCAGAGATGTCAATTTTATTTGGGTTTTTACAAGTTAAAATTACTTAAACTTGCTTATATTAATCTGCCATGATCTACTGGTTCTCCTACAGTATGAAAGGTGGTGGATATGTTGGAGCATTTATCTGCCACAATAACAATTAAGATGAATTAAAATGATAACATTTGAACAGATAAATACAGACAGGGAAAATGTTTTCTTTTAACCATGAACTCATACAACAGCTTTATTATAGCAAGCAACATTGTTTGAGCACACCGCATGATAATGACAGAAAACACAAACACACCCCACAGCAAACGATTCATTTAAATACAATTTAAAAAAAGAAATATTAACATTGAGCCTTTAGTTTTATATAACATAATATGAGTTTGTATTCTAAATGATACCTTAATGATTTCATTAATTACTCAACTGGCCTAATTGATGAGTTAACGAGGCACTGACTTAAATGGTTCTCAGTGCGGCATTAAAACTCCTGGTTTGACTGAAGTGTCAAACATGCCTGGATTGAGTTGTTTTTTTTAGCAGTTAAAATTGTCATAAAACAAGAGAATGAGTCTTTTTGAAATAATTATGTTGGTGGTCTTCCATCACCAGCTAGTATGGAATGGTGTATTACTGAGTAATGGTGTGAACATTGTGCTTAAACCGTAAGCAAACTTTGTATATGTACAGTTTTGATTAACTTATGTCCTTTATTTATTTTTTTTAGCACTCGGCTCTCCAGACGATTATGGTTTAGACTCTTCTTAGAGCCCAAGCAAAGGAAAAGGTTGTGTATGTTGTCTGAAGTCTTGTTTTTATTCTGCTAGTTTTCATAGGTTTTGAACCTGTATGAACTTGATCCTTGTGAATTTGCAATTTGGCTGTTTTTAGGAAGACCTAATGCAGAATGCGAAGTACAGAGCAGGTCTTTGCTTTAAAGCCTATTTCAGCGTTAGTGCAACGGTTCACTGGTTTCCTTTACAGCAGTTTCTAACCCTTTAAGGGCTTGGTAACTCGTGCATTAGTCTTCTAGCTGTTTTTTTATAAACACAAAATGCTGGTGATCCGGTCCACCTGACATGATGTCTGCGATCTGCCATCGGTTTATCCTTATCTAGACCATTAACATCAACTTATTTATTTATAGTTGTTCTTTCCATAATGGGTCTCTGGTGACAAGTGTCACCCCTATAAAACTTTACCTTGGCAACAGTAATTAACTTTTCTTTTTTTTTTTTTTTTTTTTTTTAATACCAAGCAAATCTGTTTGTATCAATCATAGTAACAAGTAATTTCTATGTGCTGGTGAAAATGGTTACTGTAGTAAAATTAAGGACCGCACTTATTTGCTTTTGTGGCCTACTGTCATGGCCTACAATGTGACCTACATTTGGTTATACGTGAATATAAATACATTTTTTGATCTTTAAAAAAACAATTGCACTCTGTTATGGTGAGGCATCGGATGGCAGCGGTCCATAGTTCAAAACCACAAGATCAATAATGATTAAGCATTTCTCAGTATTTTTCTGTGTCATTTGTTTTGCTGATTACACTAGCTGGAAGGTTGTTCCCGCCACGGGATGATAAAATTAAGCTAATTGTGTTTTTTACCTCACAGTTCTGACTTTATTTCTGACTATACTGAATTTTTCTTGGCTGTTTCACAGACATGGTTTAAGCTATAGTCCCAGACTGAATGTAAGTGAGTTTCAGCTGAAAGAAACTTGCACTGACTGATCTTAAAATGTCAGTGTCTTTGTTTTGTATCAAGATGCACACCGGTAATGTTTAAGGCATGTTTATAAAAATGACTTAAATGTACTGCTTGAACTATGGCCTAAACCTAGTTTAGTCTAAGCCCTGTCTGTGAAACCGGGCCTATATCTCACAATTCGGAGATTCTGGTCATTTTGCGATTTGTGAGAACTAAAACGATCAGAATTGTGAGGTGCACATATGTTTGCATCTCGCAATTCTGACTTTTTTTTTTTTTTAGAAGAATTGTATTTTTCCCAAAAATGCTTGATAGCCATTTTTTTAGCTTTATTTATATAGCGCTTTATACTACATATTATCACATATAAATACAATTGGATAGCCATTTTTTTTAGCTTTATTTATATAGCGCTTTATACTACATATTATCACATATAAATACAATTGGTACTTCTTGAATTTTTTACTTTTTGGGGAACTTTTCCCCCATCTTGTTACACTTGTGGTGTTCCCAGTTCTGAATTGCTTGTAAGTCTCTCATTATTCCATATGTTAAATATTGTATTCAGTATTTGTCTTCAGCTTGTTTTCTTTAAGTTTAGCACAGTTTTTGTATTTCTTTTTGGAACTGATTGATGTTAGGCCTTGCTGATCTGATCTTATGAACAAAATTATCCACAAATAAATGTTGTTTTTTCCCCCACTCAAAAACTGAGGATCTGAGCTCAGATCAATGAGGCCTGTGAATCCAGTTCCAAAATGAAATAGAAAACCTGTGCTAATTACAAAAGAAAATTGGTGATAATACAGCATAATGAAAGTTGGAATCATCAAATCCAGTAAAACACATTTTAAATAAAGTATTTGGGGTTTACGAGGGGTCTGCCTCTGGCTGCTTGAACAGCATGATTTGGTCAGTTTGTGCATCTCAGAAGGGGGCGCTTCTGTTCACACCACAGAAAACCTGCTTTCCTCAGAGAATTCCTCAGCATGTCAAAACAGATCACTTCTGCATACGTTTGAGGTTTAGTAACCGCTATTTAGCAGCATACAGTGCAGTTATCGCATGTCCAGACTCTCTGGAGAAGCTCGGGGATCATGCTGTCGCTCGTGGCTCAGTTTGTACTAACTTACTAAATGACATCTGTAAATAACACGACCTCAAAATAAAGAACAAGTGTGCGCTTCTATGAGATGTGTGAACTGCATTTAGTCTTTCACTCTCTCGCTCACACTTTTTCATCATCTCCCCCACATTCTCTCACGTCCTAGTTTGCCTAAAAAGGGCATATTATACTGATGTGTGTGTGTGTGTGTTTCTCCACTTCCTGTCAGAGACAGGAAGTCACTGAGTCAGTGTGTGTGTGTGTGCGCGGTGCGTGTACCTGTTTTTCTATTCTGGTGGGGACTTAAACCTGACTACACACAGACTCATGGGGACGCGTGTCATGGTGGGGACCTAAATTGTGGTCCCCACGGGTACAAAAGCTTATAAATCACACAGAATGGAATGTATTGAAAATCTGAAACAGCAGAAAGTCTCCTGTGAGGGGTAGGTTTAGGGGTAGGGTTGGTGTAGGGCAATAGAATATACGGTCTGTACAGTATAAAAACCATTACACCTATGGAGAGTCCCCATAAGTATAGCTGACCAGACATGTGTGAGAGAGTGTGTGTGTGTGCGTGAGTGTGCGTTCCCTTTTTAGTGGCGTTTGCTAACAGTCAAGTATCTCTGTTATTGCTATCTGTGATGCAGTTTATGATTGGTTTACACTTGAACTTTATCAGTGCAGTTTAATGTGGTGATAAACCGGCCGTGAAGAAGATCGTCGAAATTTTAAAAGTGGTTTCTTTCAAAATTACAAAGCCAAAGAGGTGATACAACCCTCGAAACTAAGTGCACTGCGAAACATACTATTTTTGTCATGTTTTCTGTAAAAATGTCTAAACAAAAGAAGCAAATAACATGCGATATGAAGTATTGTTTTCTGAAAAATGCATCAAAAATTGATTTAATTCAAAGGGAAAACCATTCGATTTTTTTTGACCCCGTTGGCAGATATTTGTTCTTGTTTTAAGCATAAACTAATTTTTCAGACTTAATATCTTATTGTCCTGTTCAAGCAAATGTTTCTTGATTTAAGAATTTTTAGATATTTGTAATGGAAAACAAGACAAAAATGCTAGATAAGCATTGTTTTTGCAGTGTATTAAACTATCATTGATTACAATTGTGTCTTGTTGCTTTTACTTCAAGTTCCGCATGCAACACTATTCATAAGTTCTTCAAGAAGTAGTAGGTTTTGAAAACATAAACGATTTTGTTTGTTACTGACAAAGCTTTCAAACCTCCTCTGTACAGACTTGACAAATCTGGATCTGTACGTGGCATTTCAGATGCTTTGTCATCATAAAGCACACAGTTGGGCTCAAAGCTCACGATCTTTGCAGAATGGCTATTTTCTTCCCCGTTTGACTGGCAAATGAGTTTCCTCTTAACACACAAGGCTTCTCGGCCACACACTCCACCCAGAAACAAACCCGACATCGACAGCAGAGACTCTTCATTCTGACGCTAGACTGCAGACTTTCTTTTGAACATATAAAGAGAAATTAGCAGGGCTGTGAGGCACAGAAGACAGAAACGGGTTTATAACATTCACACCATTCAGAACAGACTCACCGTGAGCTCTGAGGTTGTTAAGCGTCGTCATATGCTTCTGTCAGCGAGATCTCAACATGTTTTTAAAACAGTGTTTAATATTGGTGAAGGACTACGCTACCCACAATCCCATAGGGAGCCACCAAATGTCTCACAAACGTTTCCATGCACTCTCACTGTACTTACTGTAGATCTATCAGTAATTTGCAATGGACTTACTTCAAATATACTGTTTTTACTCATAACCAGTGACTGTATGTCAGTAGGTTTATTTTGTACTGGTGTTTTTGATTGTTCCAGAACCTTCCTGAGACTGTAGAGAGGGTTGCATTATATTTAACTTCTGACAGGAATCAAAATGACGGAAGCACAGCGCATTCAACGGACTGTACTGTAGCTGACGAAACATCTTTCTGAAAAGATTTCAGTAGACAAAAACTCCATAAAACTGCTTTGTGAGTTGTGAAAGCTATCTCGTTTTCACCTGACTGAAGTCTACTGAACTGTTCATCAGCGTTTATCAAAAGCTCTGAATGTTTTACTATTATTTTAGTGGTTTAGCTTTTTGGCAACTGAGGATCCACGCTCACGAATCTCACTCAAAGAGGCCTGTCGCTGATCAGTCACCTGAGTCTGGATAAAATCACAGATAAGGATCCTCTCTGTGCGCTGGCCTCGAGTGCATCACACACACTCAGCAAAAAGACTCCTCTGTGTGTGTGTGTGTGTGTGTGTGAGAGAGAGAGTGTGTGTGTGTGTGTGTGTGTGAGAGAG
>JADLZM010014761.1:215222-228705 GCA_018148995.1 Sinocyclocheilus maitianheensis
GTGTGTGTGTGTGTGTGTGTGTGTGTGTGTGTGTGTGTGTTTTCCTGCCTCGCAGGCATGTGTTCTCGTTAGTAAGCATGTATTCGCATGTTATGATAGGAATGTCTCTCATTCTGGTCTAACCAGTGAGAACTTGAGCATGAATTCCACAGCTCCAGAAGATTTGACTAACAAGCTCTGCAGCACTTGTAAGAGTTTTGCAAGGCTCCAATCTGCAGCCCAAGATCTGTCTTCAGCCCCAAATCAAAAGAAATCATATTTAGCGTAAAGAAAATGAGACCTATTTTATTAATATTTGCATCCAGATATTTTTAATCATTTTTGTTATTCAGTCTTAAAATATAAAGGGGGTTCGAAGCTCAGAAAGTTCTGAGAAGGTTTTCTCAAAGTTACGAACAAACCTTCTTCTAATAACAATAATGGAATGTTGGTTTAAAGTTATCTGGTCTTTACTAATGATCTCTAAACGTTAGCACAAAAATGATATTTATACATTGTTCATGCAACGTTTTATTTCTGAAACTAGTTTAGTTGGACATTCAGCTAACGCTACTGCTTATTATTTCAGAATGTTCAGAGAACATTCAAATGTATCGTTCCCTTAATGTTTGGGAAATGATCAAATGGAATGTTTCTGTAACATTCAAATAAGAAACATTGTTTAAACATTTAAAAAACTTAATGTTTTGAATGTTCAGAGGACATTAAAGGGAACAACACACACACACACACACGCTCACACACACACACACACACACACACACACGCACGCTCACACACACACACAACCTAAAGGGAATATTAGAAAAACTTTCTTAGAACATATTTTTGTTAGTTGGGTTAAGTAAATAACCAGCTTTTTTGACATATAGACTATTTACACTAATTATATTAATAAATAATATCTAATGACTATTTACACTTATTGCAAAGAAAATATATAGTGTAAATAGAATCTATTGCTATTTTCACTTAGTGTAAACAGTGTATCCATAAAATACTTTCTATTGTCAATTAGTGTAAACAGCATCTAAAATATGCTCCTTACATTGCAAACAGCCACTGTCTTCTATAAAGGCATAAAACTATAGCATGCAAACTTTATATAGTGGTAATGGACTAACGAAACCCTAATTTTGAACAATTTACTAAACCAATACCGTACCAATGTTTTTATGGACTCTTGAACTAATGCACAAATTATTACTGTTGGATAAATTTCATAACGCTGTTTCTCGCGGCCACGTAAACGATGCTTTACAGCTAAAAATGTGGGCTTTGTACTAGAGTTAATGGACTAAAAATATTACTAATTTTAAAGAGCTTTTACTGCACCAGGCTTTTTAAATGACACTAAATTTGCATAGCCATATAAATGACTTGGCTACTGGTTTTAAAAAAATTGGTAGTACAAAAAAATGCCCCAAATTTGAATTTCGTTAGACCACTACCTCTGTAATAGAGTCCTTAGTTTGAATGCATCCTCTATAACGGAGCAGGAGCATTTCCGTTGTGCTGTGGCTTGTTTCCGTTGCGATTTCTTTGTGTTGTGGAGATTTTGTTGTGTTGTGCACTACTGGGCCACCATATTTTTGGGTTCCCCAAAGAACCTTCCAGTGAACAGTTCTTTTTAAAATAATCTTGGTGAAGGATTTTATGGAGCCATTGATGATTTATAACACCACTGCAATACAGCCATTTAGCTTTGTTTCCATTAAAATGTTACCGTGTGAAAAATGTTCTGTAAGCAAAATGTACAGTAAGTGCTAATTTAGTTTTCTTCTGAATCCAAGGCGAAGTTTGACATGTTCTTGACAGGTTTCCCAGTTTTAGTAAATGCTACAATTTTGGCCCCGCCTCATTCTCTCACATGGCGAAATCTGATTGGTTACTCCAGTGGTCATTTCTCTGTGTCGCCTGCTCTGCTCTCATAAGTCAGGCTTGTGTACAGAGAGCCAGACAGCGAGAAGATCTCCACAGCATCTTCTCACAGTCACATACTGTAGTGGAATGAAGTTCAGTTGATCTCATTCACGTCGGCTGTCTCTGTAACTCTTCCTGTCATATCCTGCAGCTTGCAGATTCACAAACAGGATGTTGTGGTCACGTTCTGCTGTATTCTGCCTCCTCCTTGTTTTCTCTATCGCTCTGCAAAAGGCCAAACTCCAGCCTAACTCTGTGCTTTAAACTTCAACTCAGATTTAACTCAGACTCGCATCAAAATGAACTCTGTCGAAGTGCGCCGTTCTGTCCATCAGAGCACCTTCAAGCTCAAGTGTGGGGCCGGTTTGACGAGTAAGCGATGGCTCACTCAAAACTCAATCTCTTGTCAATATTTGCTCACCTGCCTGTTGTCTCAATCTGAAACACAAACTGAAAATTTCAGCACAGCTCTATTCCATAAAAGTATGACCTCTGCACAATATTATGTACAGTAGCATCATGCCAGGTTTGTTGTAATGACGCGCGTCGCCAGTTCGAATATGTGGAAGTGTGAATGAGATTTGAGAGCTGCCATTTTAGTGTGTTCCTCATTCAAATCCATCATATGACTAGAGATCATGACTGCTATGGGGTTTTTTTAATTCTATGAAACACTCCAAACATCTCCTTTCGAGTTTCTCAGTGTATATGTGGGCTTGAAACAACATTTGCATAAGTGCAGCTCAAAATAAATCCAAGCTCTACCACTAAGATGTGTGTGCACACAACAAAACCCATTATTTGATTACTGACAGTGAGCACCTGATCTGATTTCTTGACTCAGAGTGCATTTAGTGCATGCATTATGTCTTATTTTTTTTAAAGTATTTAACAAGGGATGTTCTGGCAAGGTTCTCTCAAAGTTATGAACAAACATTCGTGTGGTGGCGTTTTCAAAACATTTGCACATCGTTCATCATGAAATGTTTCACTAGGACGCCTGTCTAATTTGTATTATTTGTTTTAAATTTCACTGCATATTTCAGAACATCAGGAGTAACATTTAGAAAATTATCAAATGAAACGTTCCTTCAATGTTTGCATAGACAAAAAAAAAACGTTGCATTAGGGTGTGCATCTAACGTTTTTTAAATGTTACTACTTGTTTCAGAACGTTCAGAAGAGAAGCACGCATACGTCTGCGAGACGTCTGTTAAACATCGCTTCATCCGCTGTGTGCAAACATCTGATAGACGTCTCTAAGATATACATCATAAACATCTTCTAAACGTCTATTTGACATCTGATAGGAAACGTTTTATAGACGTATAGCAGATGCGCAAACACTCTAAATAATACGTCTCGCAGATGTAATGCAGTGTGCGTGCGCTGTCAGAGAGGTTTCCATCATGCTTGCTAAACGTCTACATACTCTGCATGCGAGCTCTGAGCCAGTGCGAGCAGCGCATCTTCAGCGGGTCTCTGCTGCGGAAGTGGGCCGTGGGCAGGGCGCGCATATAAACTCACGCGGACTTCCTCAAACTCACTTTGCATCGGAGCAGAGACGCACGCAGGTACTCTCGTTCTCTCCTCGCTTTGGTGTCTCGCGAGCAGCTAACTGATGAAGATGTGTTTTATTGCTCCTCAGATCTAAAGCAGCAGTCATGAGCTGGGACAGCTACATCAGCAGCCTGACCAAGAGCGAGTGGGTGGATGATGCGGTCATCCTCGGGTGCACAGCGGGTCAGGAGTCCGTTTGGGCTTCAGCACCGGGCGGCTGGCTGAACCAAGTCACGGTACGACATTCACAGTCATTTAAAACTTACTTCGCCATGCTTTCTTTCTTTAAACTTTTTTTTACTTGTTCCTTCCTCCTCGTGTGAAAATCAGGATGCGCTTAGTGAGTTTAGTGAAAGTCAGCCGCTGTAGCTTTATTCAGTCGCGCGGAGTTTCCTCACAGCGCTCGAGCGCTCCTTATTTGGTCACGCGTGCTCTCTCTCTCTCTCTCAATTCAATTCAATCAGCTTTATAGGCATGACAAAAGCACATTGTGCATTGCCAAAGCATGCATAGGAAAAGAGAACATATACAACAGTGCAATTTGGAACAATATAGCAATTGAAATAACATTTGAATAAGTAATATTGAAAGATGACATTAAAACATATGGATACATATATATGATATAGTAACGCCTATGTAACAGCTCTCTCTCTCTCATGCGGAAACGGGGCTCTGACAGGGTTTAATGTCAGATGAGTATATTATATTATGTGTATATTAGCGATGAAATATTTAGCATAAGTAAGAGAGGCTTCCGCCTGAAGTGAACTAACGCTAGCGTCTGTGTGTCTGATATCAATTCAGTTTAGACCGCGGATTATTTCAACACTGTTTCCTGTCTCAGGTTCCTCTCACTTTCATTCTGACACTGTATATATATTTATATAATTGAAGTGAAATCCCTAGATGAGCTATTATAATACATTTATTTCATGCTAAGTATACTACAAATACATTTGCATATTTATGTACTAAATAAAAATACCCTGCAATTGTGCTGCAATTGAACTGGTATACATAAAAAACTGATTTTGTACTGAATGCACTTTAATTGTGCGGAAGCAGTCCGACTGATTGTGTTAAAGTGGAACTCTTGCAAACATAGGCTGCTTCAGGTACACTTTAAACATCTTGCATTTCAAGACCGACGTTATTCAAAGATCATACAGTCTTCATCGATAGTGATTTAAAACACATTTTTAACTGAATATTAGGAAATGTGCATTTTGCACAAGTAGTACTCCATATAATGTTGAATTATAATTTTTATATCAGTAAGTCTCCAGCAATATGTCAGTGATGTTAATAGATTCAAACTGTACTTAGTATGAAATAAATGTATTTTACATATACTGCTTTTTTACTAGGGATGCCTTAAGATAAATGTGTGTGTGTGTGTGTGTGTGTGTGTGCGTGCGCGTGCGTGTGTGCGTGTGTGTGTGTGTGTGTGTGTGTGAGAGAGTGAGTGTGTGTGTGTGTGCGTGAGTGTGTGTGTGTGTGTGTGTGTGAGAGAGTGAGTGTGTGTGTGTGTGCGTGAGTGTGTGTGTGTGTGTGTGTGTGAGAGAGTGAGTGTGTGTGTGTGTGCGTGAGTGTGTGTGTGTGTGTGTGTGTGAGAGAGTGAGTGTGTGTGTGTGTGCGTGAGTGTGTGTGTGTGTGTGTGTGTGAGAGAGTGAGTGTGTGTGTGTGTGCGTGAGTGTGTGTGTGTGTGTGTGTGTGAGAGAGTGAGTGTGTGTGTGTGTGCGTGAGTGTGTGTGTGTGTGTGTGTGTGAGAGAGTGAGTGTGTGTGTGTGTGCGTGAGTGTGTGTGTGTGTGTGTGTGTGAGAGAGTGAGTGTGTGTGTGTGTGCGTGAGTGTGTGTGTGTGTGTGTGTGTGAGAGAGTGTGTGTGTGTGTGTGTGTGAGTGTGTGAGTGTGTGTTTCCCCTGTTCGTGTCGTAACACGCAGCTCAGACTCTTAAAGTATGTAGAGATGCGGTCTATCTCTCTGTCGCTCTCTCTAACCTGCTGTCAGGTTCTCTCAAAGTTACGAAGGTTTGTCTCAAAACCTTAGCACAAAAACAGTATTTATACAACATTCATGCAATGTTTTTTCCTGAAACGAAGTTTAGTTAGACATTCACATCACGTTTTTTAAATGTTACTATTTGTTTTAGAACATTCAAAAGTAACGTTCCCGTACAAAAAAAAGAAGAAAGATCAAATAAGAAAATTCCTTGGACTCGTATCTCGAATTTCTCATATGATTGTTGCAGTGATCTAGTGAGTTAGACATCCACTGAAAATAGTGAGCTGATTAAAGCAGAGAGAAATGTAAACTAGACGGTGAACAGTTGCAGCAATGTGCTTTGCCTTCTACTTTCCTGTGCATTTGACGCTAAAATCTTGCAATAAAAACTCACAATGCACTGGAAAGCTTCATCAGGATGTGAAGGTGATGCAGTTTAATCTTAAGAATCGGAGGACTGGAGGCTGGTTTACGGTCTGCATGTTGAGCTGCAGATAGTCTTCAGGAACATGATAAAACATGAGCGGCGCGAGGAGGAGGAGGAGGAGGGGCTCTGCTTGTCTCAGCCTGTGTTTGCTGGACCGTTATATATCTGCCACAATCCACTCTCAATCTGTGTGTGTGTGTCTCCGTCAGGCGTCCGAGGTGAAGGCTATGATCGCCAGTGACCGCAGTAGTCTGTTTGCCAATGGAGTGACTGTGGCCGGCAAGAAGTGCACGATTCTGAGAGACGCTCTGAATGTAGACGGCCAGAACACCATGGACATCAAGATGAAGACCTCCGAGAAAGAGCCCGACCCCTTCTCCTTCACCATCGGCAGATCACACAAAGGTGAGAGCCAGCAGATCGCAATATACATAAAGTATATGTCCAGTGTGTGCACTTTATGGCCGTGCATGTTTGCTGAGCTTGAATAAACGCAAGATTGTAATTTTAACAAGCACTGGAGTAGTGATGAAAAAATTGAATTATAGTAATTAGTTTTAATTATTTCTTTATATATTATATATAAAGTATATGCAAATCTGATATGTAAATAATTTAATTGATTTCATTTCAGTTTATAATTAATTTATCATTTATGTTTAAAAGATAAATTATGTTGCAGTTTGACTTGGACCTCTTTTTTTATTTATATTTTTAATTACAAATATCATACATAAATATAGTAAAATTATTTAATTTATATGCATTTATATATTTCAATTTTTGTTTATAATTTATATTTAAAAAATGCAATGTCATTTTATTTCTTTACATAACATGTCTTTATATATGAAGTATATACAAATATTATTTGTGAATATATTTAAATGATTTCATTTTAATTTATAATTAATTATAAATTTTAATTTTAAAAATGTTATGTCTTTTTAGGTCTTTAGATGTTGGGTGAAATTTGACCTGGAGTTGTTTTTAGATACAAAGTACATGCAAATATATTAAAAATATTTAATTTGTGTTTCGTTTAAATTTATAATTAATTGATCATGCCTATTTTAAAAATGAATAATATTTTATTTCTTTAGATTCTGGGGTGAAATTTGACCTGGACACATTTTTATATATTAAGTATATGCAAATATATATGTAAATATATACATTTATTCATAATTTAGAATTGATATTTTATTGATTTTTTTAGATTCTGAACTGAGATCTGATCTGGACGTGTTTGTGTGAGATTGACACTGTTGTTTGTCTCTCTCTTTCAGCGCTAATCATTGCTAAAGGTGTAAAAGATGCTCACGGAGGCAAAGTCAATCCCCCCGTCTTTGACATGACCGCATACCTCAGGAAGATGAACATGTGAACAAGCCCCGCCCCCTGCCCTACTGACTCCGCCCACTTCACCTGTCATCCTGATCTCCATTCATAAAGCCCGAAGAACCGCTCCACGATCAACCGAACATGTGCTTGAGAAGCCTCTCATCTTCATCATCATCATCATCCTCATCTCGGTTTAAACATTCCAGGAGTCTGAGATCTCGGTTTCTTCTCCGGTCAGGCCGTGGAACGCAAGCTCCAGTTAATATCAAACTCATTCATTGGTTTTGTCACGAATTAATTGATTGATTTACGGTTCTGTAGTATTTTCTGTGTTTTGGACGGGCGGAGCGTCCAGTCATTTGTTTGTATGATTGTCTGTGTGAAATCCTGCTGAACAAAACCGAGAAATCTGACTGTTAGATGCCAAATAAAGAGAGAGTGAGTTTGTACGGAGCAGCTCCTGTCTGTGTCTTCATGGAGGCGTGATGTGCTTTCAGAGCGATAAAGGTCACAGTACATCACAATATCATTACTGGAGAAATTACATCAAAACTGAGTTCACTTTCAATTTCTCTTGTGCAGATCGCTTCATATTAAATATTAAAAATATTTTTAATAGTTTTAGTTTTCAGTTAAGGTTTACAACCCCGCTTTAAACACGCACACATCGTCTTAATCACCGCACTCCACTCAAGAGCTCATTAGAATATTCAGTGGCTGATGCGTGCGAATGTCTCGAATGTTTTACTCTTTCTCTTCTAGTAAAGGTTTTGCATTCTCAGCACACTAGAATGAACGAGACGCACCTTCTTCGGGACACTTGTTTGAACTCAGAGATTCATGAAGCAGCAGCAGAATGATTGCTGATTGTCATTTCCGACCCAAACTGTCACAGTCAATTCAAGGCAACAATTAACGTAAGGATGTGTTTATCTGATTTGACAAGTTTCCATTAATACTGACTTTAATTCTCAACAGGACGGTTTAAAACACGTGGGTAAGAAATGATTGTGAACTTTCCACGAGTCGCTCACTGCTCTCGAAACAGAGAAGTGAAACTGATGAAAACAGGACAAATGTAGTGACATGCGTGCACACCCTAACAAACACGACCGACACAATCCAACAAACACACTCGTTCATTTAGCAGACACGTTTATTTATCTCACTGTAAGGAGGCAGTAATTTGAGACTCCTGAGCACACACTGTTGTAAGAGAGTGCTGTAAGAGAGGAAACAGGAAGTTCTGCATGTGACACACACAGACATGAGATCTATGATAGAGACTGACGTGAAACACACACACACTCACTCACAGACACAGACACTCACACACACACACACACACTCACTCACAGACACTCACACACACACACACACACACACAGGTTTGTTTTTGTGAAAAGTGGGGACTCTCCATAGGCGTAATGGTTTTTATACTGTACAGACCGTATATTCTATTGCCCTACACCAACCCTACCCCTAAACCTACCCCTCACAGGAGACTTTCTGCTATTTCAGATTTTCAATACACTCCATTCTGTGTGATTTATAAGACACACACACACACACTCTCTCTCTCACACACACTCACACACACACTCACACACACTCTCTCCCTTACACACACACACACTCTCTCCCTTACACACACACACACTCACACTCACACACACACACACACACACACACTCACACACACACTCTCTCTTACACACACACACTCTCTCTTACACACACACACTCACACACACACACACGCACAGTGCAGCACCATCATGTGGCGTTGATGTGTGACAGCAGCTCAGTCTGATTCTCTCTCTCTCTCTCTCTGTTCTGAATGTTGTTTGTCCACTGAGAGATTTGAGTATTTCATTCAAATAATCTGCTCAACCTCTTACTGTGACTGCTTTGCATGCGCTGTATTGAGTTTGTGCAGAATTACCAGCAGATAATGCATTTAAACATGGTGAACGCATTTATGCTGTCTTGTTCTCTCAGCTAACAGGAAACATTCTCAAAACATTCTGGAGCAAGGTTCTCTCAAAGTGATGAACAAATGTTCTTCCCGTAACATTAATAGAACATTTGTTCAAAGTTATCTGGTCCTCAAAATGTTACCACAAAAACATCATCTGTACATTGTTTACGGAATAGTTTTTTCCAAACGTTCTTCAAACGTTTTTAAATGTCTCGGAACGTTCAGAAAACATTCAAAAGTAACGTTTCCGTAATGTTCGTAACATGATCAAATGGAATGTTTCCTAAATGTTTGCACAACCAAGAAAAAAACATTTCTAAAACAGTTACACGGAAAGTTTTAGAATGCAACAATGTGTCGCAGAACGTTCACTGAGAGCAGAAACTGGCACAACACAAACACAGCAGTCGACACTTTTGTGGCACAAATGGAACCCCATACACAAGAGCTGAATGTTGTGAATCCGAGTAAATCTGTGGATGTCGTGCTGCTCCAAGACAACACAAGTGTCTCTCATGATAGTGAGACTAATTTTAGCCTGGTGTTAAATGGTAGAGAGGGAGAAACACAGGGAAAGAGCAGCGTGTGAACATCAAATGTGCCCTTTAGGTCCAAACCCAAACTCACTCTCACATTTCTCTCTTTAATTCAACCCTGACCTTTCATTCAGGCCCGGAGCTCGACGAGGGACGGTCTGAGTGTTTCCACGCCTCGGCTGAAAGGAAAAGACCTCCATGAAGACATCAGACGTCAATGAGACAAAATCAGATCGACAACATATTTAACAAAACATTGGGAATTTATGGGAATATATGCTAAATGTACGTTGCAAAAGTGAAGCCCTCATACATCAAAATCTATGTATTTGAGGAGCAATTAAACACATTTCCAATATGAAGGTGGACTACAGTTAGGCTAAATGCAAATGTGGATGGAATAATAATAATGTTTCTTATTTAACAATGTTTTTATATATTGTAATTTTTTTGGAACATTGTAAAGTTTGTTCCTTGCTGATTTTAATTTTAATTTTTCAAATGAGTTATATGTTGACACGTGCTATAGACAACCAACACAGTTATTCTTTACATGTTACATATGTGAATGTGTTTTCTTGGACTGAAATAAATGTAGGGCAAATATATATTTTTAAATGCTTTTAAAAATATTTATATTTTTTATGATATACATATATATATATATATAGTTTAAAATATATATATATATATATATTGATAGAAAATATATTTATGTAAATATATTTTGAATCAAATATATTATCGTTGTGTATTTCTGAATATTTTTACAAATTAATTTGAAAAGACTTTTTATTTCTGTTGTATGTTGGTGACCTCCTGACCTCCAGATCTCAGGCCATAACAATTAAATAGACCTTTTGGTGACTTTGTCATACAAGCATTTTACTATTTTTGCAGTATGCAGTTGTATATTGTGTACAGTTTGCTAATATTCAGTATGCATGGAATACACCGGCTACTCAACCACTGCATGGGAGAAAAAACGTAACATTTGTCGTTGCATACTACTTACCTTTTTTTTTAAATAACAGTGACTTACGATATACACTAAGTATGCATTAAGCAGTATGTTAGCATTCCAGTCCAAACATATCTAGAGTAAGTGATTCTTAACTTCAAAATACAAAGATTGATCTGGTAGACACTGGCACTACACTGCATTAGCGGCTTAATTTAATGCCTTCGGGCCTGATGTGTGCATGATTTATGTTCTGCACTGTTTATAAAGGCAGACTAGTGACTAGTTATGATGGCATTTATATGTGATTACTTTGAAAACATCAGAGATGTGGGCGTGTCCTGAAACTGTGTAAGTGTTCGGTGTTTGTAGACGCTCCCTAAGGCTCTTCCCATATACGGGGACGGTGCTGAGAGACCGTCTATAAATTGCGAGGCCGAGGCTGGAACGCACACTCGCGCTCGTCAGACGCCGACCCGACGCCGACCCGAATCGCCCGCAGGTAATAACGTTTGACCAGAATGGTGTGTTTTTACGCTCGAGTGTGACGGGAGAGCTGTTGGAGTGAGTTGTTGAACTGTAGAGTAGAGCTGCGATAGGATGCAGTGCTGTGATTGGTGAAGGAGGGGAACCTGAGTCTGTAAGGTGCAAGATACTTGTTTACACGGATAATACATGGCTTAGAAATGGTACCTGACATTCAGATGGAAACTTGCTTCAGCGATGTCTGAAATACGGGGTTTTTTTTTTTGCATCGCATTCTAAATATTTTATCATCCGCCACAAACCTGCAAAAACGTGCTTTTTTTATACCAGTAATTTGCAAAACTGAAATGAGTTACACATGAGGTTCTGATGCAGATGATTAATTATGTAACTTATAATGTACAGTGTGTGTGTGTGAGTGTGTGTGAGGCTCTTACGATGGAGTACAGTGTCGATGCTCGCATGCAAAGGTCAAAGTGTTGGACACAAAGGTCAGGGTTCAGCGAGGCTTTGTGAAGGTCATATAAAGTTGTCGAGGTATGACTGAGATTCCTCTCTCTCTCTCTCTCTCTCTCACACACACTCACAGAGACACACACACTCACAATATGATGACTCTCTCTCTCTCTCTCTCTCTTTTACACACACACACTCACAGAGACACACTCTCACACACTCACAATATGATGTCTCTCTCTCTCTCTCTTTTACACACACACACTCACAGAGACACACACACTCACACACACACTCACAATATGATGACACACTCTCTCTCTCTCTCACACACACACACTCACAATATGATGACTCTCTCTCTCTCTCTCTCTCTTTTACACACACACACTCACAGAGACACACTCTCACACACTCACAATATGATGTCTCTCTCTCTCTCTCTTTTACACACACACACTCACAGAGACACACACACTCACACACACACTCACAATATGATGACACACTCTCTCTCTCTCTCACACACACACACTCACAATATGATGACTCTCTCTCTCTCTCTCTCTCTTTTACACACACACACTCACAGAGACACACACTCTCACACACACACACACACTCACAATATGATGACACACTCCCAGAAACACACACACACACACACACACACACACACACGCTCGCTCTCTCACACACACATTCACAGAGACACACACACACACACTTCTTCTTCTTCTGTAGCCGCTCTATTAATAGAGAAACCACAGACTGTATCGGTGTCAGACAGCTGAAGTGTGTGTACAGTATTTTATGGTTTGTGCAGATGTTTTTCTGTCATTTTTGACATTGTATTTTGTTTTTTATTTTTATTTAAAAATTCTTCAGTGAAAATGATACACACACACACACTGACTGACACACACACACACACACACACACAAGTTTCAAAAGCTTGAGTATTTGCTCATAGAAATGATGGTGAAATTGAGAAAGTTGGACGTATTTAAACGAGCTTTAAATGAACTATAATCCCAAAAGAATTTCATTGTTACTGCTTCAGGCAAATTAGTTTTACATCATTTATTTAAAATGTTAATTTATTTACGGTTCCTTGTCTGACCACAAATATGACCACAAACAGCCAATGGGTGACCTTTTTTTAATTCTAGTGTATGTGGGTGAGTGTGTGAGTGTGAGTGTGTGTGTGGGCGTGAGTGTGTGTGTGTGTGTGTGTGTGTGTGTGTGTGTGTGTGTGTGTGTGTGTGTGAGTCACAGTGGTGAGTGTGAGTGTGAGTGTGAGTGTGAGTGTGTGTGTGTGTGTGTGTGTGTCTGTGTGTGTGTGTGTGTGTGTGTGTGTTGACTGAACGGTCTCTGTCTCTCTCAGGATGTCCATTAGTAAGATTCACGCTCGTGAAATCCTCGACTCCAGAGGAAACCCCACCGTCGAGGTGGATCTGTACACGGCTAAAGGTACAACACACTCGATCAATCGGACTGACTCTCACGACACCCTAGCAACCACCAAATGTTCCTGCTGTCGTTTGTAATTGATGTGTGATTGATTGATTCGTCAGGTCGTTTCCGGGCAGCTGTTCCCAGCGGCGCTTCCACAGGAGTTCATGAGGCTCTGGAGCTCCGAGACGGAGACAAGACACGCTACCTGGGCAAAGGTACAGTACACCTGCCTCACACACACACTCACTCACTCACTCACTCACTCACTCACTCACACACACACTCTCTCTCTCACTCTCACTCACTCACTCACTCACACACACACTCTCTCTCTCTCCCTCCCACT
>JADLZM010014794.1:9568-30874 GCA_018148995.1 Sinocyclocheilus maitianheensis
GTGTGTGTGTGTGTGTGTCTGTGTGTGTGTGTGTGTGTCTGTGTGTGTCTGTGTCTGTGTGTGTGTCTGTGTGTGTGTGTGCATGTGGTCGTAGCGCCTGCATGAGTCTGTGCCTCACCATTACTAACCAGCCACGTCACTGCAGCTGTTGCCATGACAACCAATCAGCCAATCAGCAGCCTTTCTCAACAGCGTCGCGAGTCTGAGTAGATGAAGTAACCGAAGGCCTCTATGATCAGTTTACGATGCTCTTGGGAAACGCAGCCATGATCAGTTTTTCCTGATGCAGTGGATTGTGCTCCTCCCTTCATCACTGGACGAGCGGCACCTGTTAGATCAGAGAGAGAGACTCAACATCCGGTCTAATGAACATCACGCAGATGTGTATAAATACAAACACATACAGATCTCTTCTGCTCCCTGAGGCTGCATTTACTTGATCCAAAATATAGTAAAACAGCTGTTTTCTGTGTGAATATGTGTTAAACTATAATGTATTTCTGTGATGTGCAGCTGTATTTTCAGCATCATTCCTCCAGTCTTCAGTGTCACATGATCTTCAGAAATCAGTATAATATGCTGATCTGCTGCTCAACAAACATTTCTGATTATTATCAATGTTGAACACAGTTGTGCTGCACAATATTCTTCTTTCAGAAACATTAGAAAACCTTATTAATTACAAACTTTTGACACATCCTTACATTTTGATATATTAGCCTCCAAACAGACAGGGACTTGTGATCTCGCCCCTGCGAACACATGCTGGTGTTACACAGAGAGGATAAATCACTGCGCTTCAGCTGAAGCTCAGCCCAGCGTCTGCTTCCTGTGGCGTGACCTCAGTGACAGACTCAGCTCTCACTTTACTCTTTACTGTGCCTTATTAGCATCACACAATCCTCGGTAAACATTTCATTTTAAAGACCAATAATTAATTAATTTAACAAATAAATTAATTTATATTTACAGAGCTGTGATACTGATTCCAAAATTGAAGTTAGTAACGTAATCCATTTCATTACACAATTTAAGGTAAAATAATCTACTTTTAGATTACTTTTGAACACCTAGTTTATCACATTGATTTAAATAGAATAATCTTGTACCGAATTGATCAAGTCAAGTCATCTTTATTTATATAGCGCTTTTAACAATATAGACTGTAGACAGTATAGCAGCTTTACAGTATTCAGTAGGAAACATAGCGTGTAATAATGCAAAACAGTAAATATAAAATATATTCTATTTGTTGTTATTAATAAAATTAAGTGCATTATACATTACATTGCTTCAAAGTTTCCCAAACTGGGGTTCGTGAGTTTAATGAAAAGCTGATCATTTATTATATCATTAAAATGTAAGATTTAAATAATTCAATTGAATTGACTATTGCAACAGTTAAAATAAAACACTAAAAAAAGAGTAAATATTTTATTTGTTTACCTGAATGTCATATGACCATTAACCAACTCGAACTGTGGACATGCAAATGTGCTACTTAATTATTACCTTATTACCTTAATGTCGGCACCGATAGCCTTGTGGGCAGCGCGTCCCGAGTTCGAATCCCGACTCGAGAAGCTTTGCTGATCCCACCCCTCTATCTCTCTCCCACTTCACTTCACTTGTCCTGTCATAATAAAGGCGAAAATGCCAAAAATGTATCTTTAAAAAAAAAAAACGTATTACCTTAAAGTCTCAGGGGTTCTTCAAGTAAATAGATTAGGTGACAGGTTTGGCTGACAAAAAAGTTTGGGAATCCCTGCATTACATGTAAATAAAAAAACATGAATTTGTACATTTTAATGTGTTTGAAAGACAACTTTTTAATTTTTTAATAATAATTTAAATGTATTGTTTTAAAAATATTTTAAATATTTTATATTAAATACATTTTATTTTATTTTTTAAAAATATTTTTCCTTATTATGTGTATCAGTGTTTGGCCTATAAATTAAATATAGTAGAAGTGTGTTTGCAGGGGTGAGAAAGCAACAGACAGACAGATGACAGACAGACAGACAGAAAACAGACAGACAGATGACAGATGGATGGACAGACAGACAGACAGATGACAGACCAATGACAGATAGACGGACAGACAGACAGACACCGATACTGACAGACGGACAGACAGACAGACAGACAGACACAGATACAGACAGATGGACGGACAGACAGACAGACAGACAGATACAGACAGACACAGACAGACAGATGACAGACAGACAGATGACAGATGGACAGACAGACAGACACAGATACAGACAGACAACAGACAGATGACAGTCAGATGACAGACAGACACAGATACAGACAACAGACAGACAGAAGACAGATGCACGGACAGACAGACAACAGACAGATACAGACAGATGGACAGACAGACAGACAGACAGATACAGACAGATGACAGACCGATGACAGATGGACGGACAGACAGACAGACACCGATACTGACAGACGGACAGACAGACAGACACCGATACTGACAGACGGACAGACAGATGGACGGACAGACAGACAGACAGACAGACAGACAGACACAGACAGACAGATGACAGATGGACAGACAGACAGACAGACACAGATACAGACAGACAACAGACAGATGACAGACAGACACAGATACAGACAACAGACAGACAGATGACAGATGGACGGACAGACAGACAACAGACAGATACAGACAACAGACAGACAGATGACCGATGGACGGACAGACAGACACAGATACAGACAACAGACAGACAGATGACAGATGGACGGACAGACAGACAACAGACAGATACAGACAACAGACAGACAGATGACCGATGGACGGACAGACAGACACAGATACAGACAACAGACAGACAGATGACAGATGGACGGACAGACACAGTTACAGACAGACAACAGACAGATGACAGTCAGACGACAGACAGACAGACAGAGAGATGACAGATGGACGGACGGACGGACAGACAGACAGATGACAAACAGACAGATGACAGATGGACGGACAGACACAGTTACAGACAGACAACAGACAGATGACAGTCAGACGACAGACAGACAGAGAGATGACAGAAGGATGGACGGACGGACAGACAGACGACAGACAGACAGACAGACAGTCACATAACAGACAGACAGTCACACAACAGACAGACAGACAAATGACAGATGGACGGACAGACAGACACCGATACAGACAACAGACAGACAGATGACCGACGGACAGACCGACACAGATACAGACAGACAGACAAATGACAGATGGATGGACGGACGGACAGATGACAGATGGACGGACAGACACAGTTACAGACAGACAACAGACAGATGACAGTCAGCAGACAGACAGACAGAGAGATGACAGATGGACGGACGGACGGACAGACAGACAGATGACAAACAGACAGATGACAGATGGACGGACAGACACAGTTACAGACAGACAACAGACAGATGACAGTCAGACGACAGACAGACAGAGAGATGACAGAAGGATGGACGGACGGACAGACAGACGACAGACAGACAGACAGTCACATAACAGACAGACAGTCAGACAACAGACAGACAGACAAATGACAGATGGACGGACAGACAGACACCGATACAGACAACAGACAGACAGATGACCGATGGACAGACGGACAGACCGACACAGATACAGACAGACAGACAAATGACAGATGGATGGACGGACGGACAGATGACAGATGGACGGACAGACACAGTTACAGACAGACAACAGACAGATGACAGTCAGATGACAGACAGACAGAGAGATGACAGATGGACGGACGGACGGACAGACAGACAGATGACAAACAGACAGATGACAGTCAGATGACAGACAGACAGAGAGATGACAGATGGACGGACGGACGGACAGACAGACAGATGACAAACAGACAGATGACAGATGGACGGACAGACACAGTTACAGACAGACAACAGACAGATGACAGTCAGACGACAGACAGACAGAGAGATGACAGAAGGATGGACGGACGGACAGACAGACGACAGACAGACAGACAGTCACATAACAGACAGACAGACAAATGACAGATGGACGGACAGACAGACACCGATACAGACAACAGACAGACAGATGACCGATGGACAGACCGACACAGATACAGACAGACAGACAAATGACAGATGGATGGACGGACGGACAGACAGACGACAGAAAGTCAGACGACAGACAGATGACAGATGGACGGACGGACGACGGACAGACAGACAGACAGATGACAGACGGACGGACAGGCAGACACAGATACAGACAGACAACTGAAAGATGGAAGGACAGACAGACGACAGACAGGCAGGCCACTTGTGTGTTTGATTTGAGCTCTTAATGGTGTGCTCTCTCTCAATTCAATTCAAAATTGCTTTATTGCTCTCTCTCTCTCTCTCTCTCTCTCTCTCTCTTCATCAGGCATAAAGCCATCCAGAGTTTGCTTCATCTTCTTCCTCCTCACACATGAAGGGCCGTGTTTGTTAGTTTCCTCTGGACGTTGATCCTGGGCCGCTGCGGGCAGAGGGACGCGTCTCTCCTCAATCCTGCTTCTGTTCTTCCTTCGGTTGACGTGACGTTGTCCCTGGGCTCTTCATCTGCTTCTCTCTCTCTCATCTCTGATGTGTTGATAATCGATGTCGGCACTTTCATCTATCGCCGTTTCATCGTGGCCTCGCTGACGATGTGCGAACGTTCAGACTGAACTCTTAATTCTGCAGATTTGATGGTTTTGCTCTTTTTGCCGTCTGTGGATTTGAGCAGCTTCTGCTGGTGAGCAATCATTGGTGCTTCACAATAACTTGCTCTTGATACTTTTTATGTTTTTGTAATATGATTTAATGTAGCTTGAGCACGAACCGAACAACACAAGACGAACGTCACAGACGCTTTCTCTTTAGGCGACGTGTTTTATCTCTCGTGCTCCAGTGTCAAAGTTGTGTTTACAGTGTTCACAGTAACGCTTGCAGTGGGTTCGATGCTTTAGCCAGCAGTGGATATACTCGGGTTCTGTGAAGTATATATCCAATACCTATGGAAGCTTGATTCCGCCACGCAATTAAAGAAATTAAAAAGGTAATTACAACTTTTTATCTCACAGTTCTGACTTTATATAAGATCTAATCTCAGAATTGCAAAACAAACTCAAAATGTAAAAATATAAACTTTTTAATTGCGAACAAACTTAAAATTGTGAAGAACAGAATTGTGCGATATAAACTCGTAACTGCAAAAACTCATAGTTGCTAAATATTAACTCGTAATTGCGAACAAACTGAAAATTGCTCAATAATTTAGAAGTGTGACATATAAACTCATGACTGCGAAACGAACTCATAATCGCAAAATATAAACTCATAATTGTGAACAAACTTAAAATTGCGAAATAAACAACTCGTAATTGCGAAATATTAACTTATAATTGCGAAACAAACTCAGAATTGCAAGAAAAAAGGTCTGAATGGTGAGATGAAATTTTTTTTTTAAATCTGGTGGCATAAACAAGCTTGCATATGTATCAGCTAATCACACTAACGAGAAGTGCTCTTTGATCTTGTGTGCATTTAGCAGCAGTGGTGAGACAGACGCTCCCGATCGAATCCACATGCTCATATTTCACCTGCAAAGGGAACAGTATTCAGAGAGCCAGAACATTTCAGACGTTCGTTAGACTCGATCCATGTGAAGTTTGGTGACGGCGACTGAAGCCATTCTGCTGCAGTAAATCATCTCATTGAGCCAAACACAGAGATGTTTAAGTCAAGTCACCTTTATTTATACAGCGCTTTTAACAACACAGATGTGTCAAAGCAGCTTTACAGTGTCTAATAGGAAAATAGTGCATCGTTAATGCAGAAGGACAAGAGTAAACACTCAATGTTCAGTTAAAGGCAGTTCATCATTGAATTCAGAGATGTGATCGTCCAGCTCAGTTTAAACAGTATCTGTGCAATCATGTCCACGAGATCGCTGGATATTAAGTGTCCCCAACTAAGCAAGCCAGAGGCGACAGCGGCAAGGAACCAAAAGCCAAAACTTTAACACAGATCACGCTCCATAAAAAGCCTTAAAGACGTGTCGCAGCAGCTGATCACCGAATGTGCTGCCAGTTCACTTTAGTGCGTGTGCTGCAGGTCAATTATTACCCATGTTCACTCACCATGTTTGACTCATTCCACACGCACACGCACACGTGATGATGATGATGATGCAGTACAAAATTAACAAGCGTTTCTCTTTATGACGGACGTGTGTCGTGGATTGCTGCGTGTTTATTGATGGTTTATCTTTGCTTTACCGCGAGTGTTTGTGTTCACTATCATAGCGAGTAGATCTACAGTAAATATATATGAAAGTATTACTCCACTGCATCGTGACGTTTGTTGATATTCTCAATAAAGGTTTATTTCTGAAGTTTCTCATCGTTCTGTATCAGTGTACGTTTAATAATGATGATCTGTTTCTGTATTGAGGTCACGTGCTTCGAATGTTATTTAATAAATAATAAAACAGTTTAATAATGTCTATCTGAGTAGTCTGGTTATATTTGGCATGACTTTATTCTTTCATCAGAGTGACGAGGTGGTTTTAGAGCTGGTGGGGCATATAAAGGGTTCGTTCACCCAAACACGACCGTTCTGATGTTATTTAGTCCTTCCAGACCTGTATGACTTTCCTTCTTCTGTGGAACATTAAAGAAGATATTGGGAAGAATGTTTCAGTTCCCATTGACTCTCACTGTATTGTTGTGTGTTTAATGGAGGACGGTGGCGTCTGAAACTGTCTGGTTGATCTTTGGGTGGACCGTTCCTTTAAAGCAGTGATGGTGCTCACATGATCCTGTACATGATGAACACACTGGAGTGTGTGTGTGTGTGTGAGAGAGAGAGAGAAAGAGAGAGTGTGTGTGTGTGTGTGAGAGAGAGAGAGAAAGAGAGAGTGTGTGTGTGTGTGTGAGAGAGAGAGAGAAAGAGAGAGTGTGTGTGTGTGTGTGAGAGAGAGAGAGAAAGAGAGAGTGTGTGTGTGTGTGTGAGAGAGAGAGAGAAAGAGAGAGTGTGTGTGTGTGTGTGAGAGAGAGAGAGAAAGAGAGAGTGTGTGTGTGTGTGTGAGAGAGAGAGAGAAAGAGAGAGTGTGTGTGTGTGTGTGAGAGAGAGAGAGAAAGAGAGAGTGTGTGTGTGTGTGTGAGAGAGAGAGAGAAAGAGAGAGTGTGTGTGTGTGTGTGAGAGAGAGAGAGAAAGAGAGAGTGTGTGTGTGTGTGTGAGAGAGAGAGAGAAAGAGAGAGTGTGTGTGTGTGTGTGAGAGAGAGAGAGAAAGAGAGAGTGTGTGTGTGTGTGTGAGAGAGAGAGAGAAAGAGAGAGTGTGTGTGTGTGTGTGAGAGAGAGAGAGAAAGAGAGAGTGTGTGTGTGTGTGTGAGAGAGAGAGAGAAAGAGAGAGTGTGTGTGTGTGTGTGAGAGAGAGAGAGAAAGAGAGAGTGTGTGTGTGTGTGTGAGAGAGAGAGAGAAAGAGAGAGTGTGTGTGTGTGTGTGAGAGAGAGAGAGAAAGAGAGAGTGTGTGTGTGTGTGTGAGAGAGAGAGAGAAAGAGAGAGTGTGTGTGTGTGTGTGAGAGAGAGAGAGAAAGAGAGAGTGTGTGTGTGTGTGTGAGAGAGAGAGAGAAAGAGAGAGTGTGTGTGTGTGTGTGAGAGAGAGAGAGAAAGAGAGAGTGTGTGTGTGTGTGTGAGAGAGAGAGAGAAAGAGAGAGTGTGTGTGTGTGTGTGAGAGAGAGAGAGAAAGAGAGAGTGTGTGTGTGTGTGTGAGAGAGAGAGAGAAAGAGAGAGTGTGTGTGTGTGTGTGAGAGAGAGAGAGAAAGAGAGAGTGTGTGTGTGTGTGTGAGAGAGAGAGAGAAAGAGAGAGTGTGTGTGTGTGTGTGAGAGAGAGAGAGAAAGAGAGAGTGTGTGTGTGTGTGTGAGAGAGAGAGAGAAAGAGAGAGTGTGTGTGTGTGTGTGAGAGAGAGAGAGAAAGAGAGAGTGTGTGTGTGTGTGTGAGAGAGAGAGAGAAAGAGAGAGTGTGTGTGTGTGTGTGAGAGAGAGAGAGAAAGAGAGAGTGTGTGTGTGTGTGTGAGAGAGAGAGAGAAAGAGAGAGTGTGTGTGTGTGTGTGAGAGAGAGAGAGAAAGAGAGAGTGTGTGTGTGTGTGTGAGAGAGAGAGAGAAAGAGAGAGTGTGTGTGTGTGTGTGAGAGAGAGAGAGAAAGAGAGAGTGTGTGTGTGTGTGTGAGAGAGAGAGAGAAAGAGAGAGTGTGTGTGTGTGTGTGAGAGAGAGAGAGAAAGAGAGAGTGTGTGTGTGTGTGTGTAGTATATTAAGTGTGTGTGTTCAGGACGGTGTTCTGCAGCGCAGCGGCTCTATCGGGCGTCTCAGAGATGCACTGCGCAGGAGCAGTGAGAAGCTGGTGAACAAACTCCAGGGAAACGCTCCTCCAGACACACACAAGTATGAACACACACACTGAACGAGTTCTCAGCATCTAGTACCGCTGGCATGACAGTAGTGTCTTTTGTCTTTATATTATGTTCAATTTTAAACTGAATTTCAGGTCATTTTTCTGTCATTTATTTATTCATTGAATAATAATTGAAGACATTCAGTGTCGAGCATACGGTCTTCTGCTGTTTGGTTTTCAGATATTTGTGTTTTTCTCTTCAGAATGAAACGTGCCGCTTCACTCCACTTCCTGAACAAGACGGCTGACGAGTCCTTCCAGGTAACTAGCATCACTGATCCTGACACTTCTTTAGCTCGACGGCTGTTACTGGACTGAAGAATGCATTATTATCATCATTAATGCAGTCAGCTATTCCCTGAACATTGCTGTCTTGGATCATATTGCTGTAAGTGACTGTATATTAGAAACTGGTTAAGATGTTTTGCTGAAGAACATCTCTTACTGTGGTAAAATCACTGTAACACACACAACCGCAAGTGAGATTTGATCTCAAAGCCTTTCTCCTAATAAAGCAATACGCCCCTCGAAGCTGTGGTTTACAGTGAATTTATAACAGCTGAGGGGCGTTGTTAGACATGAAGCGGCGTTAAACCCCTTAGCTGTTATAAATTCACTGTAACCCACGGCTTCACGGGGGTTACTGCTTTTATAAAACGGTTACTCCATATACGTAGTGAGGTTTCACAAAATAAAACAGAGCAAATAAAGTGTAATGATATTAATAAACACAGTATTCTTCCACCAAACAATGTAGCTCCTCAGAAACAGTTGTGGTTGCTACAAAGTGGTTGCCGAGCAACACACAAACGTAAACAAAGGTGTGTTACTTTGTAGCGTCATTCACAACAGCTTCGAACGCGGCTCAGCCAATCAGAATCAAGCACCGGAACTCTCCGCTTTATAAACATCACATCTTTAATTTATGGAAGCTTGTTTCTGCCACAGAATCAAAAATAAAAAAGGTAATTGTGACTTTTTGTCTCACAGTTCTTACTTTTTGTGAATAAACTTGCAGTTATGAGAAAAAAGTTACAATTACGTTTTTTCATATTAATAATTAATCTTTCATGCTGAGAATGAAGATGAAGGTTCCTCACGTTCCTCTCTGGTTTTGTGTCTCTCTCGGTTTTGTTCTGGTTTCAGAATCTGGGCGGCCGGCGGCTGAGAGACAGTCGAGGATTGAGCTCCAGTAATGTGGATCTGTACAACAGCAGTTAAACCACTGCGCTCGTCACACACACACACACACACACTCACACACACACACACACACACGACCACTAAGCACAAAAGTAAGTCAAGTCTATATTGGTCTTAGGCAAGTTTGGGCTTCACAGGTGCCTGGTCACCCGGACACAGGCAACTGAATAAATTGTTAACATTCCTGAAGCTCAAACTGTACAACACGTAGACAAAACAAACACACACACTCAGACAAAACACACACACACACTCAGACAAAACACACTCACACACACACACAGAGACAGAGACAGATCCTCCAGCAGCTAAAGCTATAAAATCAGCCCTCATCAGGGACGCACATGAGTGATGAGGAGTAGATGGTGTCTTCTGGGTGGAAGGGAACTTCTGCTGCTGCTTCACTTTAGTTACACTACATATGTACTGTATGTTTACCTGGATGCCTGTTAGAGATTCATCATTTACAGAGCTTTACTGGAGACGATTGAAGCTAAATCTCCTGCGTTTGCTCATCTTCAGAGCTTGTTTATGGGGTTTGCTGATGTGAGTGAATGACTGTTTCTCTCTGAGCGAAGGGAATGATTTCGTTCTTTTCGTCTGGGTATAGTACACTTTCAAACTCATTATGAAAGAATAAAATTGAAGAGAACTTGCTGTGCTGAAATAATGAAGATCACATAATGATCAGCACTGTTTAAAATGCTGACTGTTCTCAGGACACGCACACTCTCTCTCTCTCTCGCACGCACACACACACTCTCTCTCTCTGTCTCTCTCACACACATACACACTCTCTCTCTCTGTCTCTCTCACACACATACACACTCTCTCTCTCTGTCTCTCTCACACACATACACACTCTCTCTCTCTGTCTCTCTCACACACATACACACTCTCTCTCTCTGTCTCTCTCACACACATACACACTCTCTCTCTCTGTCTCTCTCACACACATACACACTCTCTCTCTCTGTCTCTCTCACACACATACACACTCTCTCTCTCTGTCTCTCTCACACACATACACACTCTCTCTCTCTGTCTCTCTCACACACATACACACTCTCTCTCTCTGTCTCTCTCACACACATACACACTCTCTCTCTCTGTCTCTCTCACACACATACACACTCTCTCTCTCTGTCTCTCTCACACACATACACACTCTCTCTCTCTGTCTCTCTCACACACATACACACTCTCTCTCTCTGTCTCTCTCACACACATACACACTCTCTCTCTCTGTCTCTCTCACACACATACACACTCTCTCTCTCTGTCTCTCTCACACACATACACACTCTCTCTCTCTGTCTCTCTCACACACATACACACTCTCTCTCTCTGTCTCTCTCACACACATACACACTCTCTCTCTCTGTCTCTCTCACACACATACACACTCTCTCTCTCTGTCTCTCTCACACACATACACACTCTCTCTCTCTGTCTCTCTCACACACATACACACTCTCTCTCTCTGTCTCTCTCACACACATACACACTCTCTCTCTCTGTCTCTCTCACACACATACACACTCTCTCTCTCTGTCTCTCTCACACACATACACACTCTCTCTCTCTGTCTCTCTCACACACATACACACTCTCTCTCTCTGTCTCTCTCACACACATACACACTCTCTCTCTCTGTCTCTCTCACACACATACACACTCTCTCTCTCTGTCTCTCTCACACACATACACACTCTCTCTCTCTGTCTCTCTCACACACATACACACTCTCTCTCTCTGTCTCTCTCACACACATACACACTCTCTCTCTCTGTCTCTCTCACACACATACACACTCTCTCTCTCTGTCTCTCTCACACACATACACACTCTCTCTCTCTGTCTCTCTCACACACATACACACTCTCTCTCTCTGTCTCTCTCACACACATACACACTCTCTCTCTCTGTCTCTCTCACACACATACACACTCTCTCTCTCTGTCTCTCTCACACACATACACACTCTCTCTCTCTGTCTCTCTCACACACATACACACTCTCTCTCTCTGTCTCTCTCACACACATACACACTCTCTCTCTCTGTCTCTCTCACACACATACACACTCTCTCTCTCTGTCTCTCTCACACACATACACACTCTCTCTCTCTGTCTCTCTCACACACATACACACTCTCTCTCTCTGTCTCTCTCACACACATACACACTCTCTCTCTCTGTCTCTCTCACACACATACACACTCTCTCTCTCTGTCTCTCTCACACACATACACACTCTCTCTCTCTGTCTCTCTCACACACATACACACTCTCTCTCTCTGTCTCTCTCACACACATACACACTCTCTCTCTCTGTCTCTCTCACACACATACACACTCTCTCTCTCTGTCTCTCTCACACACATACACACTCTCTCTCTCTGTCTCTCTCACACACATACACACTCTCTCTCTCTGTCTCTCTCACACACATACACACTCTCTCTCTCTGTCTCTCTCACACACATACACACTCTCTCTCTCTGTCTCTCTCACACACATACACACTCTCTCTCTCTGTCTCTCTCACACACATACACACTCTCTCTCTCTGTCTCTCTCACACACATACACACTCTCTCTCTCTGTCTCTCTCACACACATACACACTCTCTCTCTCTGTCTCTCTCACACACATACACACTCTCTCTCTCTGTCTCTCTCACACACATACACACTCTCTCTCTCTGTCTCTCTCACACACATACACACTCTCTCTCTCTGTCTCTCTCACACACATACACACTCTCTCTCTCTGTCTCTCTCACACACATACACACTCTCTCTCTCTGTCTCTCTCACACACATACACACTCTCTCTCTCTGTCTCTCTCACACACATACACACTCTCTCTCTCTGTCTCTCTCACACACATACACACTCTCTCTCTCTGTCTCTCTCACACACATACACACTCTCTCTCTCTGTCTCTCTCACACACATACACACTCTCTCTCTCTGTCTCTCTCACACACATACACACTCTCTCTCTCTGTCTCTCTCACACACATACACACTCTCTCTCTCTGTCTCTCTCACACACATACACACTCTCTCTCTCTGTCTCTCTCACACACATACACACTCTCTCTCTCTGTCTCTCTCACACACATACACACTCTCTCTCTCTGTCTCTCTCACACACATACACACTCTCTCTCTCTGTCTCTCTCACACACATACACACTCTCTCTCTCTGTCTCTCTCACACACATACACACTCTCTCTCTCTGTCTCTCTCACACACATACACACTCTCTCTCTCTGTCTCTCTCACACACATACACACTCTCTCTCTCTGTCTCTCTCACACACATACACACTCTCTCTCTCTGTCTCTCTCACACACATACACACTCTCTCTCTCTGTCTCTCTCACACACATACACACTCTCTCTCTCTGTCTCTCTCACACACATACACACTCTCTCTCTCTGTCTCTCTCACACACATACACACTCTCTCTCTCTGTCTCTCTCACACACATACACACTCTCTCTCTCTGTCTCTCTCACACACATACACACTCTCTCTCTCTGTCTCTCTCACACACATACACACTCTCTCTCTCTGTCTCTCTCACACACATACACACTCTCTCTCTCTGTCTCTCTCACACACATACACACTCTCTCTCTCTGTCTCTCTCACACACATACACACTCTCTCTCTCTGTCTCTCTCACACACATACACACTCTCTCTCTCTGTCTCTCTCACACACATACACACTCTCTCTCTCTGTCTCTCTCACACACATACACACTCTCTCTCTCTGTCTCTCTCACACACATACACACTCTCTCTCTCTGTCTCTCTCACACACATACACACTCTCTCTCTCTGTCTCTCTCACACACATACACACTCTCTCTCTCTGTCTCTCTCACACACATACACACTCTCTCTCTCTGTCTCTCTCACACACATACACACTCTCTCTCTCTGTCTCTCTCACACACATACACACTCTCTCTCTCTGTCTCTCTCACACACATACACACTCTCTCTCTCTGTCTCTCTCACACACATACACACTCTCTCTCTCTGTCTCTCTCACACACATACACACTCTCTCTCTCTCGCACGCACACACACACTCTCTCTCATACACGCACACACACTCTGATTCTGCATCTAAAGGTGAATAATATAATGAATATTCAGCTCACTGTATAATGTGCAGATCTCAGATGATATCTACAGAAACCACATAACTGGGTCATAATCTGTAAATGCTGCAAGTCTACATATAACAGCACTGAACTCTGTTACATTCAATCACATCTTGCTGTTACTGTACTCCAGAGGAGTCCCTGGTTTCACTGCATGCAAACCATTATATAGTCTTTACAGTGTACTGTTAATAATACTAAATCATGGTATCAGGGTTTTTTATATATATATTTTTTTTGAGTAAATGTGTTATTGCATAAATATTACGTGTATATCTGTTCATTCAAGTTTATTTGCTGAATTAATGTTTCCAGTCGAGATCTTGAACCTAGAATCCCTCACAGGACCTCATGCTGATGTATGAATGTGAATATGAATATGGATTATGGATGTTGTGGTGATGTAAATATAATGGATGATCCTCTCAGGTTGTAAATGTATTTTAGAAACACAGAGGATCGTGCTGGTTTTATACTGGAGTTTTAATGTTTAACGGATCGAAGCGTAATCAGAGAGGATTTAAACTTTGCTGCCATTAATGTCATTTATTTCTGCCCAAATGTGTTGAGAAAATCATATTTCCATGACACGAATAAATTGTGCCACTGTCCGAGTCCGATTGTAGAATGAAAGCTAATTCTGTGGCTGGACATGAAGGCAGCTTCTGATCTGAATCAAAAGATTCTCAAACCCACTGCGAAGTTCTGAACTGAATCAGATGATTCAGAAATGATTCAGAAGTTCTGATCTAGGAACATTTAGGACATTCTCTGCAAGAATAAAGCACTTTTCTTTGACAGCTGCTTTGCTAGTTGGTCAGCTTTTTAACTCACAAGGTAGACTTGATAACTATTCAGTTGTCTTGCAGAAATATAATATGGAATATGCTGTTGTTTTCAATGCCATTCCCTCTTACTCTCTGAACTTAACTGACACAATGATCGGAAGTGTGTGCTTTTCTGCAGATCAACCAAAATAAAATATATATATACAGTGGGGCAAATAAGTATTTGATACACTGCTGATTTTTCAAGTTCTCCCACTTACAAAGAATGGAGAGATCTGTAATTTTCATCGTAGGTACACCTCAACTGTGAGAGACAGAATCACAAAAAAAATCCAGAAAATCACATTGTATGATTTTTAAATAATTCATTTCCATTTTATTGCATGAAATAAGTATTTGATCACCTACCAACCAGCAAGAATTCTAGCTCTCACAGACCTGTTAGTTTGTCTTTAAGAAGCCCTCCTATCCTCCACTCATTACCTGTATTAATTGCACCTGTTTGAACTTGTTACCTGTATAAAAGACACCGGTCCACACACTCAATCAATCAGACTCCAACCTCTCCACTATGGGCAAGACCAAAGAGCTGTCTAAGGACACCAGGGACAAAATTGTAGACCTGCACAAGGCTGGGATGGGCTACAGGACAATAGGCAAACAGCTTGGTGAGAAGGCAACAACTGTTGGTGCAATTATTAGAAATTTGAAGAAATTCAAGATGACTGTCAATCTCCCTCGGACTGGGGCTCCATGCAAGATCTCGCCTCGTGGAGTATCAATGATCCTGAGAAAGGTGAGGGATCAGCCTAGAACTACACGGGAGGACCTGGTCAATGACCTGAAGAGAGCTGGGACCACAGTCTCAACGGTTACCATTAGTAACACACTACACCGTCATGGATTAAAATCCTGCAGCGTGGGCAAGGTCCCCCTGCTCAAGCCAGCACATGTCCAGGCCCGTCTGAAGTTTGCCAAAGACCATCTGGATGATCCAGAGGAGGCATGGGAGAAGGTCATGTGGTCAGAGGAGACCAAAATAGAAGTTTTTGGTATAAACTCCACTCGACGTGTTTGGAGGAAGAAGAAGAATGAGTATAATCCCAAGAACACCATCCCAACCGTGAAGCATGGGGGTGGAAACATCATGCTTTGGGGGTGCTTTTCTGCAAAGGGGACAGGACGACTGCACCGTATTGAGGGGAGGATGGATGGGGCCATGTATTGCGAGATTTTGGGCAACAACCTCCTTCCCTCAGTAAGAGCATTTTTTTTTTTGATTCGGTCTCTCACAGTTGAGGTGTACCTACGATGAAAATTACAGATCTCTCCATTCTTTGTAAGTGGGAAAACTTGAAAAATCGGTAGTGTATCAAATACTTATTTGCCCCACTGTATAACACAAAAGTCAGAGCTCTCTACCAGAGAGACATAACAACAATTCCTTACATAAGAGCATATTGGAATAATATTGTGCAGAATATACTTTGGGAGAAACTATGGACTCCGCCTCAGAAATATCTGCTTACTAATAAAGTAAAAGAAATAACATTTCAACCGATTCTTAGAAAATACAAGTCAGATCCTCTGAAGAAGACCATTCATTTGTTTTGGTAATTAATGCACATATACGGAAACATCTTGGTCAGGTTTTTAATGTTTATTCAATCTTATTTTGTAAGTGACTTCTTTTTGTTTTAAAAAGATGCTTTCTTTGGATTATTTGAACACTCAAAAGAATAGCTTTACACTCTTAAAAATAAAGGTGCTTCACGATCCCATAGAAGAACCTTTTTTGTCTAAATGGTTCCATAGAGAACCTTTAACATCTGAAGAACCTTTCTGTTTCACCAAAGCTTCTTTGTGGCGAAAGAAGGTTCTTCAGATTATAAAAATGGTTCTTTAAAGAACCTTTGACTGAATGGTTCTTTGTGGAACCAAAAATGGTTCTTCTATGGCATCGCTTGAAGAACCTTTTGAAGCACCTTTATTTTTAAGAGTGTAGGGAAATATTACAGTGTTTGCTGTTAGCTAAATTTCACATTCACAAACAAGTTTACTGGCTCTAAACCTCTCTTTTCTTTATTCAAAGTGGATTTAGACAAGTATATGCAAACTATCCATTTGCATAAGCATTGTTTTTATCCTGGCAACGAGTCTGTATATTTTTATTGATCATGAATGATACTCTTTCTGAACTTCTTGTTTCCTTTCCATTTTACCAGTAAAGTCAGGATGCATCTTGTCTAAAGTGCAACGCAATTTTCTTCCCATCAGCAATCCAGCAGGAGACAGTCCCGTTACAGACAAAGTTTGAACTGCTCGCTCTGCCAAACCATTAGAAGAGGGATGATACGGTGCAGATGTAACATGGGTTATTCCGTTCTTAGTCATAAAGTCTTTACTTGCTTCACTTACAAAACATTGGGCATTATCAGACACTATCATCCCGTGTACACTGAAACGTTTTCACAAACACTTCAAAGTAGCTGCTGTTGTTGCTGAACTCACAGGATAGATATCAATCCACTTAGAATGAGCATCAATGATAATTAAGTACAATTTGCCTAGAAAAGGGCCTGCATAATCTCCACAGTTGTCTGGGCCACTCCCATGGGTCAAGTGGGGCCCTCACAGGAGCTTGGTTGGGTCAAGTGGGGCCCTCACAGGAGCTTTTCGCTGTTCTTGACAGACAGTACAATCTCTTACTCGAGTTTCAGATTTGGCCTCCATAAGTAGCTCCTGGCTGGGATTGATGCAACTGTTCCAACAAACCTGAACGTCCCCGTTCGGGAATAACAACATGGGCTCCCCACAGCACACATCCGTCCTGAACACTGAGCTCTTGCTGTCTCTGTTTATAAGGTACAAACTCCTGGATATCACTGTGATCAGGCCAGCCTTTAAGCACATACTCACGTACTCTTGACAAAACAGGGTCTTTAGAAGTCCAGTGCTTGATTTGCTCTGCGGTCGTTAAGAGACCAGCTAGACGTGCTCTTCCTCTGGTTCTTCCTCAGAAGGTTGTGAAAGAGGAAGACGACTGACCGTGATCTTTACCCGCTCTGTAAGAAATGACATATTCATACATCACTGCCCACCTCAACACGCTGAGGCATCACAGTGGATCAAGACACGATTAGATGTTCAGTTAGACTCAGTGTTACTGTTTAAACTTATTTCGGTAAGTTATTTAGCTATAATGCTTCTATTATTATATTAAAGTACAGCCTATGCTTCCCGGTTCCACCAGCGGGATGCAGCACTGAGAGAGAGAGGGAGAGAGAGAGAGCGAGAGAGAGAGAGAGAGAGAGAGAGCGAGAGAGAGAGAGAGAGAGAGAGAGCGAGAGAGAGAGAGAGAGAGAGAGAGCGAGAGAGAGAGAGAGAGAGAGAGAGCGAGAGAGAGAGAGAGAGAGAGAGAGCGAGAGAGAGAGAGAGAGAGAGAGAGCGAGAGAGAGAGAGAGAGAGAGAGAGCGAGAGAGAGAGAGAGAGAGAGAGAGCGAGAGAGAGAGAGAGAGAGAGAGAGCGAGAGAGAGAGAGAGAGAGAGAGAGCGAGAGAGAGAGAGAGAGAGAGAGAGCGAGAGAGAGAGAGAGAGAGAGAGAGCGAGAGAGAGAGAGAGAGAGAGAGAGCGAGAGAGAGAGAGAGAGAGAGAGAGCGAGAGAGAGAGAGAGAGAGAGAGAGCGAGAGAGAGAGAGAGAGAGAGAGAGCGAGAGAGAGAGAGAGAGAGAGAGAGCGAGAGAGAGAGAGAGAGAGAGAGAGCGAGAGAGAGAGAGAGAGAGAGAGAGCGAGAGAGAGAGAGAGAGAGAGAGAGCGAGAGAGAGAGAGAGAGAGAGAGAGCGAGAGAGAGAGAGAGAGAGAGAGAGCGAGAGAGAGAGAGAGAGAGAGAGAGCGAGAGAGAGAGAGAGAGAGAGAGAGCGAGAGAGAGAGAGAGAGAGAGAGAGCGAGAGAGAGAGAGAGAGAGAGAGAGCGAGAGAGAGAGAGAGAGAGAGAGAGCGAGAGAGAGAGAGAGAGAGAGAGAGCGAGAGAGAGAGAGAGAGAGAGAGAGCGAGAGAGAGAGAGAGAGAGAGAGAGCGAGAGAGAGAGAGAGAGAGAGAGAGCGAGAGAGAGAGAGAGAGAGAGAGAGCGAGAGAGAGAGAGAGAGAGAGAGAGCGAGAGAGAGAGAGAGAGAGAGAGAGCGAGAGAGAGAGAGAGAGAGAGAGAGCGAGAGAGAGAGAGAGAGAGAGAGAGCGAGAGAGAGAGAGAGAGAGAGAGAGCGAGAGAGAGAGAGAGAGAGAGAGAGCGAGAGAGAGAGAGAGAGAGAGAGAGCGAGAGAGAGAGAGAGAGAGAGAGAGCGAGAGAGAGAGAGAGAGAGAGAGAGCGAGAGAGAGAGAGAGAGAGAGAGAGCGAGAGAGAGAGAGAGAGAGAGAGAGCGAGAGAGAGAGAGAGAGAGAGAGAGCGAGAGAGAGAGAGAGAGAGAGAGAGCGAGAGAGAGAGAGAGAGAGAGAGAGCGAGAGAGAGAGAGAGAGAGAGAGAGCGAGAGAGAGAGAGAGAGAGAGAGAGCGAGAGAGAGAGAGAGAGAGAGAGAGCGAGAGAGAGAGAGAGAGAGAGAGAGCGAGAGAGAGAGAGAGAGAGAGAGAGCGAGAGAGAGAGAGAGAGAGAGAGAGCGAGAGAGAGAGAGAGAGAGAGAGAGCGAGAGAGAGAGAGAGAGAGAGAGAGCGAGAGAGAGAGAGAGAGAGAGAGAGCGAGAGAGAGAGAGAGAGAGAGAGAGCGAGAGAGAGAGAGAGAGAGAGAGAGCGAGAGAGAGAGAGAGAGAGAGAGAGCGAGAGAGAGAGAGAGAGAGAGAGAGCGAGAGAGAGAGAGAGAGAGAGAGAGCGAGAGGGAGAGAGAGAGAGAGAGGGAATACAGCGAGCACCGATCTCATCTCAGATAGTTGTGCGCGTGTCGGGGAAGAGAATAATGGCAGTGCGTAAAGGCGCAAACATGGCCGGATCACCGGAGACCGACACCGACAGCAGCGGAGCACCGACGCGACGCAGACGCGCACCCGACGCTCTGCTGGCCGTCTTCATCATGAGTCTCGAAGGTGAGGAAGCTTTCGTGACAACTAACTAACCTACTTGACTAGTCGCGTTCAGCACTAGTTCCCGGGTGGCGTGGAGTGTTTGTGGAAATCATATCTCATGAAAACAGTGTTAAAGTGAAGAACCACATCATCACGGAGCTTATTATTGTGTTCACAAACAAGAGGAGAAAGGCAAGGAAATGGAATATCACAAAGTAATATAAAATAAGCACTCAAATACAAAACAATGTAGTAGTAAATATAAACTAGAATTGTGATGTCCAGACAGACTCAGACGAGCTTTGCAAGCCTAGAAAGGAAATTCAATTTAGACATATTAGATTTTTAGTTTTTTTTAGCTGACCTGTAGTGTCTGTCTGCTTTGATGGCTGTGTTTGTGATCCTTCAGAATCCTGACCACTACAGCCCTCGTTACTGCAAGCTGTGTTCAGGGTGTGTGTTATTGTAGAGACCTTTTATAGCTTTCATAGTCACTGTATTACTTGATTATCCTCCTGTAAAAAAAAGCATTTTCATAATCATAGATTCTGAACGAAGTAACTATAGAAGTGTTTTGGTTAAAATGTTTTCATATGCTGCATCACTGGTCATTGCTTCTGTTATGGTCAGACTCTCTCGCTCTCTCTCTCTCTCTGTGTGTGTGTGTGTGTGTGTGTGTGTGTGAGTGTGTGTGTGTAAGTGTGTGTGAGTGTGTGTGTGTAAGTGTGTGTAAGTGTGTGAGTGTATGTGTGTGTGTTTGTGTGTGTGTGAGTGTGTGTGTGTAAGTGTGTGTAAGTGTGTGAGTGTATGTGTGTGTGTTTGTGTGTGTGTGAGTGTGTGTGTGTAAGTGTGTGTAAGTGTGTGAGTGTATGTGTGTGTGTTTGTGTGTGTGTGAGTGTGTGTGTGTAAGTGTGTGTGTGTGTGTGTGAGGTCTTGAGTGGCAGGACTGATTTTTAGTTCAGGGGTTTCAAAGCGGGGTAAACCATGGCTTAGTTTAGTTAATTAAACTGTAAAATGTAAAAATAAATAAGATTACATTAGGTAAATTAATAAATGTTGTCAAACTAATGAAATAAAATAGTTTAATACTTTAATACATGTAAATAATACATCAAAATTTAAATAGGCAAAAATGTACAGTACTATAGTATGCAGAAAAAACAATAATGTAATAAAAATATTTTCTACATAATAAATGTTTTACATATTAATATTATTAATTAATAACAGTTGGGTCATTCCATGTCAAATCAACCAAGCATCCCTGGCTCAAATGTGTGATTTAGTTTTTTCTGAAGAAAGATAAACATGTATAGTGATGAAAGCTAAAATATTAAATGTCACAGATGTATATTTACGGAGTAATCCACTATTTTGTAGAATGTAGAACGCAAATGCAAGTCTAAAAAACACAACAACAATTCAGAAAACACAACGACAAATCAGACAAACTGGAAGAGGTAGGTATAGTTTGAGACAGCGCCATTGGTTTGGGATTACTCTCCGCTGACTGGACGAGACATCTGCCAATCACCGTATACAGAGAAGAACCAGCCGAAGAACAGCAGAGTCCTGGTAGAAAGT
>JADLZM010014794.1:35315-51761 GCA_018148995.1 Sinocyclocheilus maitianheensis
CGTTTTAGGTAGGCGTGGCTGACTCTTAACTTTTATAAAGAATATCTCTTTGGATTTGAGACTTTAGTCTTTGCAACTTTACAGATCTTCTTTATGCACCAAGAGCTTGTAACACTCCAAAGAGAAAGGAACAATTGAAATCGCATCATATGACCTCTTTAAGCTTTATCAGCTTCTGAACGCAAGTGTAGCCAAACTTTGGAGCGCTTAGGTTAGCGAGCAAGATTTACATTTAGTCATTTAGCACACGCTTTTATCCAAAGCGACAAAGATCAGATGGCAGATCACCAGGTCGGGTCCTCACAGACAAAACAAAAAGAAGCGCGCACAGGAATCAATAAATGTACATTTTACAAGACGTATCCGATTCCTGATTCCTGAGCTTAAGTATCTGATTCTGGAATTGGAATCGACTTTTGATTCCAAACCCTAATGAAACTACAGGTGTAACTCTCATACAGTGTGTGAGAGAATGAGGACGTTACAGCACAAATAAGAAAGTAGATTTGACATAATTAATGCATGTGCAAAAATATGAGCTGCACATTTCTGTGAAAATTAATTTGACTTTAAATCAAAACAGCACTGGATTACTGAAGTGCTGTTGTTTTGAAGCACTTTATTTGAGCTCTGCTAGGATTCTTTACTTTTCTGCTGGTTTTTATTAATATATTTTTAATGAATTGAGACCAGATTTAGCTTTAGATTTTTAATTTTTATCAAAGACAAACGTTAAAAACCTAACCTTTAACTGTCTTTATTCGTTGTTTTATATAGTCTATTTATTTATTACATTTTTCTAGTTTCCCATGTGTATTCTGTCTCATGACTGTGTGCGTGTTTTATTTACTGCTTTGAGATTCAAATAAACTGGTTCCTGTCTGGGTCAAAGGTCACTGGCCATTAGCAGCATCTTCCTGAGGTTAGCGTTTGGACTGTGATCTCATGGTGTTTCCGTCTTTCATTCAGCATCATCCCTGCAGACCGCAGCGCTTCTGAACGCCGTCACTGGGAGACGCTCAGGAAATAGTTAGCGTGCCGTCTGTCGCTGCTGTGGTATAGAGCGGCGCGAATCCGTACGCGGAGAGGGAACGCTGCTCAGGAAGTGTTTTGGAGGAAGTCCTGCAGCTGTGTTTGTCTGCTGCTTGTCTGTGTGGCAGATGGAGTCTCACAAACTACTCATAGCTAACACTAGTTGGACTACAGTCAAGATTCCCTGTCAAAGAGATTTCCACGATGAGGAAAACTCGGAATCCAGTCATAAAAACGGAATTTACAGTTTAACGCGGAATGTCTCGGAATTTTCCGAAGTTTGGATGAATTAATCAAAACTAGGTCATTACACTTCAGTCAAATCGCAGTATGGACTAGTATCTGTGAATATGAAGCCACAAAAAGCATTTTAAATATGAATCATTCATGTTCTGTGTGAATGAATGACGCAGACGCGTGGTTTTGTTTATTACACACGTACTGAAGCGCATGACGCTCGCGGTGTATTCAGCGTCTGTCGTCTCACTAATGAGGACGTAAATACAGCTCCAGAACTGCTCTGAGAGACACTTCATGAGCATTTTACCCTTTCATTAGAGTAAAACTAGTCATTTATATATACATAATAAATAAACACAGTACACACACACATATATATATTATTTATATACATAAACTTTTATTTTAAATGCGATTAATCGTGATTAATCGTGATTAATCGTTTGACAGCACTAATATATACATAATAAATAAACAGTATACACACACACACACACACACACACACACACACACACACACACATATAGTATGTAAACAAACTTTTATTTTGGATGCGATTAATCGCGACTAATCGCTTTGCAGCCGTAGTTGTATTTATTTGTTCTGGAGTATGAGAGTAGCATGTGTCTGTGAATCTGATCACGGTCATTGATTGTTGTTGTTCGTGTTCTGCGTTTGATGACAACACATGATTAAAATGCAGAGAAAGAAAAGCTGGTGAAAGAGTAAACCGGTGCAGACTCCTGTAATCAGGTCAGGGACGTCTCTTCATTCAGAGCTCGAGTCGCTGCTAGCGACGGCTTTATTCTCTCTGTTCTTTGAAGCGAGTGAGCAGGTAACGTCTTACACCAGAAGAAGATCCTCTGAAGTCTCTTTGTTCATTCTGCTGTGTCTCATGATGCCCTTTAAACACTTTACATGTGAAATTAATCCTGCGTTCACCAGCAGTCGTTCTGAGCAGACTTTTAATGCAGAATAATTTTTTGCAAAAAAAAAAATTGCTTGCTTAATTTGTTCAAATGTAACTTTTTAACTAAAGAAATGTTGTTCAATAGCAAGAAGTAACGCACTTTATTTGAGAAGTCAAATATTAACTAGTGAAAGATGAGCTTGAGGTATTTTACCCCTGAATAACCTGCAGTCTGAATGTGTGGATGATCATCAGCGAGTCTCTTTAGTTGCATCAGTTTCTGTGGTGTTTCAAACGGCATTAATCATAAGCAATATTTCCCCCGTGGAAGAAAGCGTTTTTAGATTTCGCTGAACGGTGCAGCACAGAAACATGAAGAGCTTCAGCGTGTATAACACTAACAGAGCTTTACATCAGAGATTTCTGAACGATCCCGATCTAATCAATGCTCTCGTACACACAGCTTCATACAGCTCAGTCTTGGGCTCCAGGTGTGTTTTTCACATTGGCTTCCTCATATGCATTCAAACAATTCTGCAGAAAAGAGATGAAACCAACCAGACCTGGATTCAAAGCAGTGAAGTATTAAAATCATAAAAAAACCTTAAAGGTACAGTACTAGAATGTGTCCAGAAAGACACTTGTCTTTTATTATGATTATGGGTAGTGTAGTTCAGCAAGTTCACATCAATGTGTGAAGTTCTGTCTTCAACAGTTTATATGTTGTTAATAATGTGAACATGCTTGTTTGTACAGGACTTTAACTTTAATTCTTTATATCAATGTTTCCCTGTCAGCAGCATCCACATATTTGTATGCGAGTTGTGGGATTTTGCATGAAATAAATGCTGGATTTAAATGCCAAGATGCAAACAAAATCCAACGCATCTCAAATGCTGTTTAAGTCGTTTAGTCAGCCTGTCATCAGAATGATTTGGTTTAATCACCTCTCATAATAGCGTTCCCAAACATCAGGCATCTGAGCTCAGGAAAACATGACAGCGTTTCTTATTGCATTTCATCTGTGTGCTCTTACTCATTTATAATGAAGGAAAAAAGAGCCACAGGCTTCACTTTGCAGCATCTTGATTTCTTATTGACAGTCTGCGCCAGTCTGCCTTGAACACATGGGATGGAAACAGAGCTTTATTCACATTATTTTTTTTTTGCGACATTCAAATATTCCACCTCTGACCTCTGACCTCCAGGAAACCAGAGTCTAAACCTAGATCCTGCATCCTCTTCATACTGAATCTTTGTGAGGTTTAAAAGACATTTCATATTTAGTAATATTTAGGGATGCACCAAATGTTTGGCGACCGAAATTGATATACAAGCGAAAAGACCGAATAAATTGTACTGAACAATATCATGACGCAATCAAGCAGAGTTGTGCACTAATGCAGCAAACATGTCGCAGTGTGTCTGAGAAAGACACAAAAATCATTACAAGCACCGACATCGAGAGACTGTTTCGCACTGGATTTCTTAATGAATTTTTACAAGGCATGTGACAATGTGACAAACGTGTGACAAACATCATTTATAAATCTGCTTCCATCAGCAAAAAGAAACACTGAGGTCTAAAAAAAATAAAGCTGAGAGAAAGCAACTCCATTAAAGGTCCCATATTGTCAAAACTGCAATTTCCTGGCTTTTTTCACGATAACTGAGGTCTAGGGGCTGTGTAACTACTATATAGGTTTCAAAACAGTCAGTCCACAGTAAAATGCACACAGCCTGCATAAAGTAGCTGTGATTTTTCACGAACCGTTGTGACTTCTGTAAAAAGTTGGCGTCAGAACTACGCAGTCACCGCCTTCATTCACCACCCCGAGCCCCGCCCACCGTCCCACCCTCCTTTAGCCACACCCCCAGACAACATCACGTCCATGCCATTGCTGAGCAACAACAACAACAACACGGAAACATGTTGAAGAGGTTCACTTTAACCATGAAACCAGATCGGCCGAGCTGTAACGTTACTCTCACTCAGAGGATGGACGATCTGACAGGATTGTTATTATGAGGTGATCACATCTATAACCTGTAAAGTAAAGACAACTCACCGTGTCTATCTAGTCATGATGAAGAGTGTATACATTTCAATTTCAGCAGGAAACTATTTTTACAGCTACATTATTGTTCCAGCCACAATTAATCACAACAATGCATCTACAATTACAAATGATTATATATGAATCATCAGTTTGTTGTTTTACACACATGCACAGACATTATTTCATACACGACATAATCGTGAGATGCAAGAAACAGACATATGGCAAGAAATCTGTAGACGCACCCATAACAACAAAAGACAATACTTTATTGAACCTTTTCTGATAAGAAGTGTGGCCTGCAAACACGCATTTTTGATGATCGTTTCTGTCCAATCCGCTCGTTTTATCGCGTTTAACCACAGCTGTCGTCGGTTTTTTGTCTGGCAGTGGCAGCAGATATGTGATCAGATTTCTAATTTGAGGCTGTATTACGTCGATTCTGGCACCCAACATCACAACAAGATGATATTTTAAGCTCCTCATGTAGCTGAACCTGCACTGGTTTGAATGGGCCACTTCCAGTTTCTGCTTTGTTTCGCTGCCTCCCGCTAGCGCTGTGACGTCGCTGACCCTAGTTACCTGTGGTTGGCCTGGCCGTGCGTCACTCAGAACAGAACAGGCCAATCAGAAGAGAGGCTCATGAATATTAATCAGACAGGCCAAAATCCACCTGTTCTCAGCAGAGCTCCTGAGAGAGGAGCTGTACAAATATATTGAGATGGTTTTTGGTACTTATACCGCAAATATATATTCTTAAGGACATCAAAACCTCAAATAAAACTCCAGAAATGTGTAAAATATGTGACCTTTAACATTCATAAATGTTAGTATTGTAATTTTACTATTGTTCTGTAAAATAAAATAAAAAAGTAAGACAATAATAATGATAATAATATTTACAACAGCTCTATTAATATATTTATTATAACATTCACACATAGTGTTCAAATTGGGATCTGTAGTATTTTCTAATGTTTTGAAAGAAGTCTTCTGCTCAGTGAGGCTGCATTTATTTGTACAGTAAAAAATACATTCTGATTCAATAAGGGGGTCTCAGAAATGGGCAAAAATATTATTTTACTAACTTATTAATTTTAAGTTAAATTGTGCTTTGTTGGTATAACGTCTGCTAGAATGTTAAAAAATTTCAGTGCTAAGTAGATATTTTTAAATTGTTGTTTTGTTATTGATTTTTTTTCTTTGAAAAGTAAGACAAAACTGAAAAAAGCACATTTTGGCTATTTAATTTATGCAATGGTGAAAAAAATGGGCAAAATACGTGAAAATGTGAAAAACTGTGTTCTGTATTCAGCCTTCGGCCCAGTGTTTCATTATGTTCGGCTTCGGCTTTTCGTTTCGGTGCATCTCTAGTAATATTATTGATTGAACTGCACTGACACTATCAGATGAGAACAAAACCTGAGCTGAATTGATCTGAATAACGACTCTGTTGTCTGCTGTAGAGCTGCTTTACAGCTGAGACTGGATTTGTTTCACAACATTAACACTGTTATTTTCCTGTGAAGCTGCTTTGAATCAGTCGGTATTGTATGAAGCGCTGTAGAAATAAATGACTGATTGACATGTACATAATGGCGTGTGAGAACGAGGCTGTGATTCAGAAGAGCTCGTGCTGTGGACGTCTGGGTGGTCAGAAGTCCTTCAGAACGCAGCTCCCGCGGAGCCACGCATTCATTCTGCTGTTAGCGCTGTTGATTAGTCCAGTGTTTGATTAGACTGCGTCATAATGAACAAAGCAGCTCTTTGTTGAGCGGTGGCCTGTGCGGTTCAGATGAATGTGTGGAGGATCTCTGGGCTGCTGTACATCAGCGTCTGCGTTCACAGCAAGCGTCAGGACTTCGAGGAAGCGATAATAATTCAATCTGACATCAGAATATGACGGAATCAGTTCAGATTAGATGTGAATGGATAATTCCCAGCTTTACGCTTTGCTTTGCATTAATGACGTGGAGTGTACTAGATCCATCTCAGAGACATGCCAAGTCACCTTTATTTCTATAGCGCTTTATAGAAGTGTAGAGTGTAGTGCAGAGTGGTGGTAATCATTAGTCTTCTGGTTATGATGAGTATAGTAACAGTAGTTTGAGACCCTGTTTACACCTCTTATTAAGATCTGTTCGATGTGATCCGATCACAAGTGTTTAACGCTCAATACAGGCGTAAATGAGAACAAACTGCGGCTGGAAGCACAAACCGAGGCAGTTAGAGAAACAGGAGCACATCACAGTTCTAGTGTAAACACAGCGCTGAAGCTCCGCCCACTCACCTGTCAATCATCCATTGTTCTGAAGAGAGACTCTGTCTGTTTTGTTTTGATTTTGTCTTCATATTGAGCTGAAGAGAGTATCTGTATTGTTTGTCGTAATGTCTTCAGTTTTTTAGGGCCCTATGAAATCCATTAAATTTTTTCTCAAATTGCATTTTTTTCCTTTTTAATTTTCATGGATTCCATGTTTGTTTTTTTCCATTTTAATTTTTCTGGACTCTGTTTTAATGGTTAAATACAATTTTATTAATCATAAAGCAAGTCTACTTATTTGAACTCATGAAACAGTTGCAATTTAACAACACTTTCTAAAAGTTAAAAAAGTTATTTTAAATACATGAAATTTTTTCTCAAATTCTGATTTATTCTTTCCAAAATCTGTTTTCTGTAAATTTTTTTCTCTATTTTTTAATGGTTTAATTACATTTTAGTAGTCAAAAAAACATTTCTAATTAATTGAATTAATTAAATTTTTTTTATTTATTTATTATTATTTTCCCGCCAGAAATTCTGTGTTGTGCATTTTAATTTTTCTGGTAAGCAGATAAAGGCATAAAACATTAATTACATTAATGTTGCTGCACAACAGAGGTTCACTGTTAAAATTAAAACATAGAAGAAAAATTGTGTGAATAATCCCTAAAAAAAAGTTTTAACAATTTTATTTTTCTTATTATTAGTTCTATTATTACATTAAAACATTCATTCTACTATACAATAGTAATATATTTCTGTCACAATTTCTTCAAGTTAAGCCAAACTTTTATTTTGACAGGTTGCCTTGAAGACCTTTATGTTTCCATGTGTATACTCAGCTGGTTTTGTCAGTAATGTCTGTCTAGTGTGCAGTTATTTAGCTACTGTAGGCCAGTTGATTTCACATGGGTCTTTCACTATCGTCACGAGACTCTCAGACAGCATGAGTTTGACATGCGATCCTGCATCTGTAGTTTATGAACTGCTCATGACAACAGTAGCTGCGGTGAGGAAACATGCCTCGGCGTGTCCAAGACTTAACGGCTGCTGGCAGAAAACCCGGGATCTGTGTGTGTGTGTGTGTGAGTGTGAGTGTGAGTGTGTGAGTGTGTGTGTGTGTGTGTGTGTGTGTGTGTGTGAGTGTGTGTGTGTGTGTGTGAGTGTGAGTGTGAGTGTGTGAGTGTGAGTGTGTGTGGGTGAGGGTGAGTGTGAGTGTGAGTGTGAGTGTGAGTGTGAGGCAATACTGAAGCTTTTGGAACATGACACAAGCACGAAAAAGGTGACAGGGAGAGACCCTGACATGCTGTTACTCCTAACCTCTCTTAAACTATATTTAAAAGAGAAAATTATCAAGCAGTAAGGAACTAGATGCCAGTTCTACCACATTAATCACAAATGGAAACCAATTATCTTCTCTGCAACAATTATTCATGAGAAATCGTGCACATAATAGTCACTTTGCTTTAAAATCACCACAAATAATGAAACAAAGTGCAATATTGACAAAAAATAATATCTCGATCTTTTCTGGGATTTTATCGATCACGATAATCAGATGATGTTGTGCTGAGTGTGTTATTGTGCTGATATCTTAAGAACTGCGCTGACTCCTAAAGTGTTTATATTCTTCATATTCTGTGTGCTGGTCAGTTCACACTGAGAGAAATTAATAATTTCCAATACGTTTAAATTAATTTTTACGTTTTATGGGGATTTTTTTTTCTAAAAGTGTCTATTAAAAGAGTCAATTTCTCAGATGTAATCAGTGAATCAGAATAATAAGAGATTTGGGCTGTTAGCAAGCAAATGAAATCAGCATCAATGAAATGCATCTTTGCAGCGCAGAGGAAACACAGAAGCTGCGTCTGAAGTGATATTTAGATGTGTTTACACACTGATTAATGCAGGACATGAATGTGTTTAACCTGCGCTTACACATGCAGAAATACTGCTTTGATATATTAAACATAAAACACTGAATACTGATATTTGAAATTAGTTAAATAATAAAAAGATACTTTAAATGTGAAATTAAATCCGCCAGCAGGTGGCAGCACGTCACTGTTAATAAGTGAGTCATTCAAACGAATCATTTAAACGGTTGATTCATTCAGGAACGAATGAATTGATTTAAGATCCGCCTTTATGGCAGAGTCCAGTCTCTGAAACATATTTTCATGGACTGTGATGTTTGTAACCCTTCTAGTGCCACATTAACACTGCAGAGGTGGCATGGAAGCGCTTCTGAAGTGGAATTTAAGTGTCTTTGCACAGACTGTTTAATGCTGCTCTGAGGTGGCATGAATGCATTTACAAAGCAATTACAACTGAATACTCTGAGCTAGATCGGACCAGGCTTAATTTAGTCTGGCTTTTATGCAGCATTATGTCTTTATACCGGATTTTGAGCAGGCAAAAAGCAGCCTTAACTTTCTTTATTTTTTGGTTGATTCTTATGAAAAGAATTTAAAATTTTGCTTTTGTAAGATTTACTTTTTAAGTTTCTCACTTGTTTTTTCGCCATGAATATTGCTGTGGTAGCTGGCATAGCAATAAACTATAAACCAAAAACAAATCTACAACAGTATAAATACACAAGAATATCACAGTATCACTGTAAATTACTGTAATACAATAGAATAAAAAAGATACAAATGAAACAAACTGTGCTTTGTTTTTTTTTTGTGCAAGTCTAAAGTATTCAGATACTACAGATGCTACTTCAGATACTAATATACTACAGAAATGTAATAATCTAATGTAAACAGCATAGTCTTCACTGTTAGAATTAAACTTAATTTGTTTCTTGTTAAAGCTACAAAGTCCTTCAGTCAAGAGCAGTGAGGGATTTTTGTCTTTGTCTTTTGTTGTTTGATTAATATTAAGCACAGCAGGAATATTAGGCTGCTGTCACTTTAAGAGCTGCACGGATCCAATTTACGTGAATAATCACTAAGCGTTGCATTTTGGCACATTTTTGCATTTTGAATGAAAGCGCACCACTGGAAAGAGGCAGAATAATGGTTTTATTTCTCAATTATTGTATTTTCATATTCATTGGAGGCCGAAATCGAAATCGAAATTTAAACTATATTTCGATTAATTGCTCAGCCCTAGTCTTAATCATAATCCTGAGTTATCTTGTTTCATATTTCAAAATTATAATGTCAATACTTTAGCCTGTTAGTATTTATGTGTTCAGGTTTCAATTTCACACCATGCGTTTGTAAAGTACATTAATGTTCTTATTTGCTAATAACTTCTAAATCACACAGCACTTCAGCTCACGAGTTTACCACTGTAAAATATGTACAGTAATAGTTAACAGGGTGATTTTTCATTCATAATGTCTTGAAGTTTCACTGGATGACAGATCCAGACACACATTTCTGCTCCAGGAGACTTTATTAGCTGTCTGTATGACGGTATGTTTTATGTATTTGGGTCAGCCATATACATAAATACAGGCAGATCTCACAAGCTTTGTTTCGTCAACCCATCTTCCCTTTAGAGATGCTAAATAAATAGATGTTTGGCATCTGCTTTTCTTCTAAAGCACAGGACATTCTGTAGTTTTGAACACAGTTCTCTGCCTAACACTGAGGCTGTGATTGACATACTAATAAACCGTTAAGAGGACGTTTTGTCAAGCGTCCAGTGCGACTTAATCCTGTGAATGAGCGTCTTTCTCTGGGCGGATTAGAGAGGGAGGTGTCTGCGTGGAAGTAATGGGAACGGGGAGGACGGGAATGTCTGTTTAACCCTTTCCTCGTCGAGTTCCCATGAGCCGCTGTTAAACATGCGTGCTGCGTGATTACTCATGTAACGAGCGCGACCCGATCACTGTAATCATGTGCTCCACTAATGAGCCTCTTCCTGGGCGATGACGGGCGAGTTACTCCGTCAGGCCTCGTTAGTCAGGCTCGACCAGTTCTCCATCATCTCCTCTGCAGATGTGAGATGAATGTAAATCCACCATCTTTCGCTCCATAAAGCGTTTCCCCTGGGCTTTATAACATTGAGCTGTAATTAGCTGCTCTGAATAAAGAGGCTCCTCGTCTAATGCTGTGGGAGATTCCCGTGCTTTCATTGCTCTCTGAAGATCCTGCACATTTCTTCAGTAGTTGGTAGGACAGTATTTTAGTGTTGAACTGAATCCAGCAGCTTCTCGAGATGTTAGATGTGTCTTTTTTACCCGTCAGCTCACATTAGGGTAGAAAAGAGTCGTCTTTAGACAAAGGATCAACAAACAATACAAAAACCACACAACAACAATTTTAAAATAAACAAGAATATTACATAGAACCCACATAACTCTTTTTAAAAACTATAAAATTCATCTAAAGGTTTTGTTTATATTACATTTGTATGTGTCCCTGGAGCACAAAAGCAGTGTTGAGTCGCTGGGGGATATTTGTAGCAATAGCCAACAATACATTGTATGGGTCACAATTATACATTTCTCTTTTATGCCAAAAATCATTAGGATATTAAGTAAAGATCATGTTCCGTGAAGATATTTTGTACATTTCCTACCGTAAATATATCAAAACTTAATGTTCTATTAGTAATATGCATTGCTAAGAACTTCATTTGAACAACTTTAAAGATGATTTTCTCAATATTTGGATTTTTTTGCACCCTCAGATTCCAGATTCCAAATAGTTGCGTCTCAGCCAAATATTTATTAAACTGAACTGAATCAACAATGAACTGACTTTAACTGAAATATTGACTGCTTGCTATTGTCCTCGTTTTAGAGCTGCTTTACAGCAGAATTGAATTTTGTTTGCGTTATTGATGCATTGTTGTTTTGGCACAATCTGTATTTTAAAAAGGGCTATAGAAATAAAGGTTAAAGAAAAGTACACATTGTTTTATATATATATTATATTACATCGTACGGTATCATATTATTCTAGATTTATTTTGACTAGTAATTAGTTCTCTATGAATGACTCTATGAAAGTCCTGCCGTACGTTTTTTACAGATATACACGGGATAATAATTTGTTGCAAAATTCATCAGTTATAAAATTCAATGAATTCAATTCAAGCTCAGTTATCAGTTCAGTTTATCCAGTTAGGGGTTTCTGTGGGTCTTAAAAAGGCTTACTTAGTCCTAAATCAGAGCAGGAAGTCTTAAATTCATAAAATTGTGGCATTAAATGTTGCAAAAAATACATATTTCTGTCTTGTTTTCCAGTACAAATATCTAAACATCCTTAAATCAAGACACATTTACTGCAGATGCAAACTGAAGATATGAAGTCTAGTTTTCTGAGGAATTGAACTAAGTGAAGTGAGTTTATGGTGAAAAGTAAAGTATCTGTCAGTAGGGGATGAAAACTGGCTTCCCTTTGAATTATGTTGATTTTTGTGATTCCATTGGCAGATATTTAATCATTTTGTTCAATTTCACACAAAACGATTTCTTATCTTTATTTTGCAATTTTTGTTAGGGTAGCGCAATATTTGGCTGAGATGCAACTATTTGAAAATCTGGAATCTGAGGGTGCAAAAAGATCTAAATATTGAGAAAATCATCTTTAAAGTTGTCCAAATGAAGTTCTTAGCAATGCATATTACTAATCAAACATTAAGTTTTGATATATTTACGGTAGGACATTTACAAAATATCTTCATGGAACATGATCTTTACTTAATATCCTAATGATTTTTGGCATAAAAGAGAAATGTATAATTGTGACCCATACAATGTATTGTTGGCTATTGCTACAAATATCCCCCAGCGACTTAACACTGCTTCTGTGCTCCAGGGACACATATTGTGTTCCCTTACTTTTATTCCTTACATTTTGTTCACTTAGTCTTAAAAAGGTCTAAAGTTAACCATCGAAAAGCCTTCAGAAACCCTGCTGGTGTACTGTGAGCACTGCGCTGGATGAATGTGTGTTATTACAGAGAATCCATGGATGTTTTACACCGTATTACAGGATGAAGTCATTAGAAGGTCCTTCCAGACGTCTTGAACATGTGTGAGAGCGAGTGCAAGTCAGCAGAACTAATCTCATCCTCCCTGACGTCTCTCATTCACAGGAGTGTGTGGTCAGTCTCTGGCCGTCTGACCCTCATCTCGCTGCATTATCAGACGGATCGGGTCTGAAGCGGCTCAGAAATGTTAATGTATCGTGTCTAATCCGGTCTCAGAGCTCGCGGCGCTCTGTGTGTCACTTACCGTCTCACACTCAGACGACACGGTTCAGTATGGATCTATTAGCGGCACTTCAGTGGAGATGATTTGAACTTCTAACAGCTCGAGCACATTGGTGATTGTTTCTGAAGTGTCACAGTTAATTAAATGATTCCCTCTGATGTTTCCCCATCATTCGTTGTAGCTAGGGGTGGGCGATATACCGGTAGACACGATTAACCATCAGCGCTATATGCAGAGTTGAATAGAATCCACTGCTCATAGAGTATTTTTGTTGGTTTATTGGCCTTAAACGGTTAAAAACACATACTTATATGTATGAAGATGTCCATCTTTGCAAGTATCCTCATAAAAACAGTCATTTAGGTCTTAAGTGAAAGTAAACAGCTGAGAAAGAACAGTATATTGGATCCAGATGTTAGGTCTTAAAGTGACAGCAGTCTAATATTCCTCCTGTCTGTCATTCATGTTAATCAAACAACAGTGAGAGAAAATCTGAGCGTTGTGCGAGTGTCTGCTCAGAGAATGAGATTTGTGCTCTGCGATTGTTGTAGTGAACGCTGCGTTTCTGTCCCTTCGAGCGTCTGCTGCTGTAATTGAAATGTCAAGAGAGAGAGAGACAGATGGAAAAAGCACACTCACTGGTAAAGTAGCTACTGGGGAAATTGAGAGTATTAATATGACACTGCTTTCAGCTTCATCCTGACCTAGTTTACCCCCCCCCCCCCGGGGAGCCGCAGCACTTCCACAGACGCTAATGGCAGCTAAATATGAGATGACTGCACTTTCCAGCCGAGTGCTTCACCAGGCTCTTCAGTGTGATCGGACAGGTCTCCACCAGGTCATGTGACGCTGATGTCACTCCCGGATCCGTCCGCTGATTGAGTGAGCAGGATGTGATGTCGTCCACTTCCTGGATCCTGACGCACTTCTCCAGTCAGCAGTCTGGACTACAGTTGGGTTTATTCCATTTCACATGTTGACATGCTGAAGAGACACTGCTGTACTGGGAGGAGAAACTGCGGCCGGTCGAATACACTTGGCCTCTGCGTCTAAATAAACAGCAGCTAGTCAAAGGTTAATCAGTTTAATTTTTCAAATTCAAATTAAACCAAGCATTTTATGCAGCTGGCACTTAAGAAAATGTGAATATTGGTTGCTAGGCTGTTGCTAAGGGGTTTTGGGTGGTTTCTAGAGTGTTCTGAATGGTATCTAGTGTATTCTGGGTGCTTTCTAGGGTGTTGCTAGGGTATTTCGGGTGGTTGCTAGACTGTGTTGAGTGCTTTTTAGGGTGTTTTGGTTTCTAGGGTGTTGCTAGGGTATTTCGGGTGGTGGCTAGACTGTGTTGAGTGGTTTCTAGGCTGTTGCTCGGGTGTTTGGGGTGGTTGCTAGACTGTGTTGCTAGGGTATTTCGGGTGGTGGCTAGACTGTGTTGAGTGGTTTCTAGGCTGTTGCTCGGGTGTTTGGGGTGGTTGCTAGACTGTGTTGCTAGGGTATTTCGGGTGGTGGCTAGACTGTGTTGAGTGGTTTCTAGGCTGTTGCTCGGGTGTTTGGGGTGGTTGCTAGACTGTGTTGCTAGGGTATTTCGGGTGGTGGCTAGACTGTGTTGAGTGGTTTCTAGGCTGTTGCTCGGGTGTTTGGGGTGGTTGCTAGACTGTGTTGAGTGGTTTCTAGGCTGTTGCTAGGGTGTTAGGGGTGGTTGCCAGGTGTTTAAGAGCTGAATGCTCTTCAGGGTTCTCTCTCTTGTTAACCAATGAATTTACGCAATTTTTCCAGTCGTTCATGATTTACTAAATATGGTTTAGGGATCAGATTATACATTTGTTTTGGTAAATATTAAGTAGTAAAGTAGTAATAGTAAATAAACTAGTAAATAAGCATATTCGTTATAAAAATGTCCATAGTGTTTTAAGTGATTTCTGTGACTTTTCCAGGTCTAGGACTCACACTTTTAACATCAGGATTCCTCATATATCCAGATTCTTGAATCTGGTTGTTCAAAGACAAAAACAGTTTGAAGGAATTACTTAAAATAAGAAGCATCTTGATTTTTTGTTGTTTGAGCTGATTTTAATGCCTGTTTTGTGTAATTTTATATCATTTGCAGCACTAGGAGCGCTAGCACGAGTGATGGCAAACACTGCTGAATTCACGTTCTGCTGTTCCTCACTGTGATTGTGTGTTCTGGCTTTCAGAGCTCAGGTTTTGTCCTGTGTCAGCGTGTGGAGCTTCAGCGTGTCCCCGTCAAACACATCTTTGTCATCGGTGCTGCTCTGCGCTGACCTGAGGATTACTGGAGCGCAGCAGGAGCCTGATAACTGACACCAGGGGCCCCAGTGCTTCCTCCTCACCGGCCCTCGGCCCTCAATGAGTGTGTGCGCTGCTAATCTCCAGCATCGCAGATAGCATGAGACGGGCCGTGGTTGGCATGAATGCAGCATGCTGAATCTGCGGCGCTGGTGTGTTTTGATCGTTGCGTGCCGTGTTTGCAGCGCTGGCTAATAACGCGTGAGTAGATGTGGAGTGCGGGGGACGCGGACGTTTGATCGCCCGCAGCGCTTGAGCCACTCAGCTGGAATATTTGGTTCAGTGGCTTTCTAAAGAGCATCTCTCTGCCTTCCTCTGCGTGTATCGAATTTCCAGCCTCTGAAGACACAGAGCCGTGTGCGTGAGAGCATTTCTGAGCGCTTGATGGTCAGAAAATGCACTGCTGCGCCAAGCTCATCTGTCATGTTAACGTTTGAAAGGCTGTAAACCAATGAAAGCGCCATCAGCCGTGAGCGTCTTCATATGTGTGTGTTTTAGGGCTGGAGATTCAGCTTTGCTGTTTTTACTGCAGCAGATCTTTCGGTAACACTTTCTGTGAAGCCCATATTTATAATACATTATAAGGGCATTATAATGAATGCATAATGCATTATAAAAAACCTTATAATATGTGATATCATCTTATGAATATTCATAAGATCAGTTTGATGTATCATAATATTTACTTATTTGTGGTTATAGCTTTTAAGACTATGATGATTTATAACACAGTGAACATGTTGCATCCACTTAAGTTACAATGGATTATATTTCTCCTAGTTATAATGTATTATAAGTCTCATATCTTGCCATCTTTCTTATGCTACTTTACTTAAAGCAATCAATATCCACTTATAAGTATAGTAATAATAATAATAAGAGGAGGAGGGACTCATTATTCCCAATGACAGAAATAAGATCCTGTGTAATTGACCTTTGACCTTCCTCTCTGGTTACCGTTGTAACAGGTCGACATCGCCACACTCGTCTAGCGTAGGCTTTATCTTGTGTCTGTATGCCAGCGTCTGCTCTCTGGGCCGTGTTGAGGTGCATTATGGGATCATCAGCAGGTTGTGCTTCCTCTGTTCATTAGCGAGTGCATTAGGCTCTGATGGGCTCCTGGCTCGAGGATCGCCTCGTATGGATTCTTGGCAGGTCTGGGTTTGTGTTTCCATAAGATCCGGGAGGATCGATGTGCTGGGAGCGCCGGATGGGAAACACAGAGCCCTGCAGAATGTCTGTGAGACACAACGGAGCCAAGCGGCCCCTCGTTTCTCCCCAGGCTAGGTTAGTTTACCCAACCTGAGCTACTGTCTCGCCCATATGGACAGAACACAGTGCTCAAATAAATGCATCGATACGCTATCTGTGTGTGTGTGTGAGTGTGTGTGTGTGTGTGTGTGTGTGTGAGTGTGTGTGTGTGTGTGTGTGTGTGTGTGTGTGTGTGCGTGTGC
>JADLZM010014794.1:57098-65863 GCA_018148995.1 Sinocyclocheilus maitianheensis
TGAATGATGACAGTACACACAGTGAACAATGCCGTCTTTATGCGTCGGCTCTGAAGGGCCCCGGGCCCCAGATGTGTCATGGGTAAAGCAGATTCTGGGTGGCCACACATTTACTGTAATGCTTTTAATGGTTAAAAAGCTTTTAGAGGCATCTCGGCATTTTACCGCATTTTTACCGCGCTGTTGTAAATACAGCTGGTCACGGATCCCACACGTGACGATAGACCGATGGATGTGAATGAGTGAAAACACGTCCCTCATGACAGAACCTGTTTCAACCTGACTTGTTCCCCGCTGTTCTTATTTTGTACGTCTGAGGAGTAAATCTGATGCTGCTTTAGAAGATTCTGATCGTTTGTCTGTTATGATGAGGCTCTGTGATATAAGCCAAAGTTATATCACATTATTCTCAGTTTTGGTTGATAGCCCACCTAAAATTATAAGTTAATATTTCCATAATTTCTCAACACTCCCATTCTCTGATGCAGTGTTATTTTATGTTTTTGTTAAAATTTTAATTAGATTTAGTTTTTATATTTTCTACTTTCATGTTAATTTTAGTTAAAGTTTTTGTAATTGTGATCTGGGTTTTTGTTGTTTTTAAATATGTCGATATAGGTTTTCTTTTATTTCAGTTTTAGTTATTTCAGTATGTAAAGTTAAACTAAATGAAAATGAGAAATGTTGCCTAGGAAGCTAGCTAAATAAAATATGTTGAAGTTTCAGTTAATGTTTATTTTATTTCAAGCAACATTTTTGTATTTTTTTGTATTTTTAATGATTTTTAGTTTTGGTTAACTGTAATAACCCTGGTCTAAAGTCAGTTAATGGTCACATGATATGCTAAAAAGACAAAATATTTAATCTCTTTATAAAATTAAAATTAAAATTATACATATATAATTTTTTTTCTTTTTCTCATCAACTCACATTTGAGAAACACTTAAATACATCGTACCAGTAATTCACGTTTTTATGGAAAGTAATTTTCGATTTTTTATTTAAATTCTAAAATTATTGTTTTTTATTTGTGTAAATTGTAAGATTAAATATGAAAGTGTTATATATAGTGTTAATCTAGATGTTAATGAATAATTCCTGATGTAACTCTGATCACTCATTGGCAGAGCAGTTGTAACGGTCATTGATCGATCCGTCATGAATCCCAGAATCTATAATTGATCCGTCAGTGCGTTTGTCTTTCATAACAGCAGAAGACCCATAGAGAGATGAAGCAGACGGGTTGCCATGTCATTGACCTTCACAGGACTGGAGCTGATGTTTGACCTGAGTTCAGATGAATTAGCACTCATTCAAGACAAATCATCTCTGCTCCTGGTTGTTTTCTCTGCAGTTTGTTAATAAGTGTTTCTCGTGAACCTTCTGTCTGTCTTCACATGTGTTCAGTAAAGCAGCTGTGTTTCCTCCAGTGCTTCCAGTGAAGCATCTTCTGCTCTCCTGATCATTTCTGATGGCATTTCATGCTGTTTTACAGGTTGTACAGATAAAGTTTCCCCAACACTCTATCATTTACTTGTTCATGTTTTGAAGCATCAAAAATGACACAGGTGTTCTATAAAAGTGTGATTAAAACGCAATCATAAATGTGGAAGATACGCTTCTCTGCGTCTGTATCGGTGTCAGTGTGCTCTTCAGGCGCAGACGGGTCTGAATCTGACTGAAGCTCTTCTATAGTTTCTGCCTGAAGCTTTTCTTCCACATGCCTGAATAATGTATGGAAGCTTTTACTGGCCCACTTTAAGAGCATCATGGGATTGCAAAGAAAAATATAACAAATAAAACGTCTTTGACATTCGATACAGTCACTGGATGTGTGTTGACATGTAAGACGCTCCGTTATACACGTGATTTAACACGCTTGTCAGTTCAAGCAGCTGAAGACCCAAGTGCTCAACTTACCCGGAAGCAAGCGCTCGCTCGACTAACACAGAAACTCAAAAACTCACGAAAATCAAACTCACGGTATCCCAGCATGCATGATGTGATGAGGTCTGCAGATGAGCTCAGAGCTCCTGATGATGACGATGATGATGAAGGTTTTGTGTGTGTGTGTTACATCATTAATGGATGCAAACATGCTGTTGGGTTTGATTTGTCTGGTGATGTTTATTCGTCTGATTTGTGTTAGTCTGAGTTTGACTGGTTCTCTGTGTTTCTCTCAGTCTTCATCATCCAGGCATCTTCAGTTCAGTTCTCTGAAGAGCCCCAGTCTCAGGACGCATTACACGGCCGCAGTGCTATCCTGCGCTGTGAGCTCAGCGGCCCGGAGGACATGCGCTTCTGGTGGACTCAGGACGGCCGTCGCGTGCAGGACTCGAACCGCCGCTTCCAGGAGGGCAGTAACCTGAAGTTCACGGCGGTGGACCGTCACGCAGACACGGGCAGCTTCCAGTGTGTGGCATCCAGCAGCTCCACCGGAGAGACCGTGACCTCCGCCAACGCCTCCATCAACATCAAATGTGAGCTGCGATTGTGTGTGTCTCTGGAAACGAGGCGTCACGGCCCAGGTTAACAAAAAGTGCACTTCCATCATGTACTTAAAGTGCTCTATTCTCGCGCACTAATTTTGTACTTAATATACTAAAATGATTCTTTAGTACTTCTTAAGATAAACTAAGTGTACTCAACTGTGCTATTTTGGGACACTGTGATGAGTATGAACTAAAATGCACTTTTGACACACTATCTCTGTATTTAAAATGTATTTAGTCAGCACTTGTAGTACACTTGAGTGTACTAGTGTATGAAAGATGGTTCAAGTGTACACAATACAATACAATACGCGAGAATAGAGCACTTTAAGTACATGATGGAAGTGCACTTTTTAAAAAATCTGGTGGCTCTTTAGATGTCATGCTTCAAATCTGGGGAGAAATGTTCCCCTCACAGTGTGATATTTAGGACAGATCAGCAGAAAGTGTTTCTCGTCCTCTATCAGCTGTAGATCACAGTGTCTACAGATCCTCTGCTCTTGCTCGGTCCATGGGTGTCTATGTCTTCCTCTCTCTATTTCTAAATCATGCTTACTTCCTATGTATTTGGAGAGATTTCTCTCTCTCTCTCTCTCTCATCATGTGGCACTATATTCATCTGTTTCAGACACATGCCTTTTACAATCATCCACCACATTTATGAGCATTAGCTGGGCAAAATAATCAAACACACGAACAGAGAGACCATTAAAACATGTGGATCACTGGATCTGACCCTAACAGCTCTCAGAAAACATCTGGACAGATCTCAAGTGAACACAAACCAGTCATAACATTCACTTACATTTAGATTTATCCGGATGGTTTGTGTTTCAAATTGTGTCATTTTGTCAGCTGTTTTTTTAATTTAGTCTTAGACCTTTAGTCTAATACCCTTTTTAGTTTGTGCCATACTTAGTCAACCTGTCCTGTTTTTGTTAAATCAAGTTTTAGTTGACTAAAAGTCTAGGAGCTACATTTTAAAGTCATATTTTAGTCATGCTACATAAAGATCAGATGTTTTGCTCAACATTATAATTGTGATTACTGAACAGATTTATTTCTGGATTTTTTTCTTCTCTTTTTTTGTTGTTGTTGAAGAAAATAGAGAAATATTGGATATAGAGAGTTTTTATTCTAGTGATGGTTGTGGATGTTGTTGTGTGTCCTCAGGGCTGGAGAGGGGGCCGGTCACCATGAATGAACCCGCCTCAGAGGCGGAGCTAGAGGAGGCTGAGCGAATCGTGCTGCAGTGTCACATTGATGGACATCCACGGTGAGTCCAGCATCTGATTGGACCGTGAAACATGAGTCAGATCCTCACACAGAACTCCTGCAATATATGAACAGTGAATGATGTAGGTTCAAATGGAAGCCCTGTTTCCACCACAAAATAAAAAAAATGTAAAAAGGTAATTGCGACTTAATATCGAAATTCTGAGTTTTTCCTGGCAATTCTGAATTTATATCTTGCAAACTCAGAATTGTGAGATAAAAAGTATTTCTTTATTCTGTGACAGAGACTGTCTGCCGTAGGTTACAGATGTGTTTCTGATCATAGTCTACTGACTGTCGCTGATTCTGTGTGAAAAGATGTTTCTGACCTGTGCAGGCCGAGCAGTAAATGGTTCAAAGATGGAGCTCAGCTGGACAGAAAGGACCGGATCCTGACGCTGACCAACCTCAGCACAGGGGATTCTGGGATATACTCCTGCTGTGCTCAAAATGCTGCTGGAAAAGTGTGCAGTAACCACAACATCACCCTCAATATTTTTGGTAAGATTATAAGGTTTGAATAGACACAAGCTCAGGTTCTTCTAGATAAGATTTATATAGTTTAGTTTAGTTTGACGTGTGAGAAGACGTGCCGTTTATGTAGACTGCTTGAGCGTGTCAGTGATGCCCTCACATGCGCTCTCAGGTTTTATTGTGTGTGTTCTGCAATGTTTGTCATCTCATGTGTGCAACTAAGCAGGAATGTCTAAAGCGTAACCCAACACCTCGGCCAGCCTTCCCATAAGCCACCCGCGCTACTCACGCACACACCTGCAGACAGAATAAAAGCTCTGCTGAAGAATAAAGAGATCAGCTGGAGCATGAATATTACAAATGAAAGGAGAGAGCGAGAGGAGCGAGGATAAAGAGCTTTAGCAGAAGAATAATGGGCGACAGTGAGAGGGAGAGTTTACACACGTGTCTGTCTGTCTGATCCTAGCATGTCTGTCTGATCCTAAGGTGTGTCTGTCTGACCTACAGCGTGACTGTCTGATCTAGAGCATGGCTGTCTGACCTACAGCGTGACTGTCTGATCTAGAGCATGGCTGTCTGACCTACAGCGTGACTGTCTGATCTAGAGCATGGCTGTCTGACCTACAGCGTGACTGTCTGATCTAGAGCATGGCTGTCTGACCTACAGCGTGACTGTCTGATCTAGAGCATGGCTGTCTGACCTACAGCGTGACTGTCTGATCTAGAGCATGGCTGTCTGACCTACAGCGTGACTGTCTGATCTAGAGCATGGCTGTCTGACCTACAGCGTGACTGTCTGATCTAGAGCATGGCTGTCTGACCTACAGCGTGACTGTCTGATCTAGAGCATGGCTGTCTGACCTACAGCGTGACTGTCTGATCTAGAGCATGGCTGTCTGACCTACAGCGTGACTGTCTGATCTAGAGCATGGCTGTCTGACCTACAGCGTGACTGTCTGATCTAGAGCATGGCTGTCTGACCTACAGCGTGACTGTCTGATCTAGAGCATGGCTGTCTGACCTACAGCGTGACTGTCTGATCTAGAGCATGGCTGTCTGACCTACAGCGTGACTGTCTGATCTAGAGCATGGCTGTCTGACCTACAGCGTGACTGTCTGATCTAGAGCATGGCTGTCTGACCTACAGCGTGACTGTCTGATCTAGAGCATGGCTGTCTGACCTACAGCGTGACTGTCTGATCTAGAGCATGGCTGTCTGACCTACAGCGTGACTGTCTGATCTAGAGCATGGCTGTCTGACCTACAGCGTGACTGTCTGATCTAGAGCATGGCTGTCTGACCTACAGCGTGACTGTCTGATCTAGAGCATGGCTGTCTGACCTACAGCGTGACTGTCTGATCTAGAGCATGGCTGTCTGACCTACAGCGTGACTGTCTGATCTAGAGCATGGCTGTCTGACCTACAGCGTGACTGTCTGATCTAGAGCATGGCTGTCTGACCTACAGCGTGACTGTCTGATCTAGAGCATGGCTGTCTGACCTACAGCGTGACTGTCTGATCTAGAGCATGGCTGTCTGACCTACAGCGTGACTGTCTGATCTAGAGCATGGCTGTCTGACCTACAGCGTGACTGTCTGATCTAGAGCATGGCTGTCTGACCTACAGCGTGACTGTCTGATCTAGAGCATGGCTGTCTGACCTACAGCGTGACTGTCTGATCTAGAGCATGGCTGTCTGACCTACAGCGTGACTGTCTGATCTAGAGCATGGCTGTCTGACCTACAGCGTGACTGTCTGATCTAGAGCATGGCTGTCTGACCTACAGCGTGACTGTCTGATCTAGAGCATGGCTGTCTGACCTACAGCGTGACTGTCTGATCTAGAGCATGGCTGTCTGACCTACAGCGTGACTGTCTGATCTAGAGCATGGCTGTCTGACCTACAGCGTGACTGTCTGATCTAGAGCATGGCTGTCTGACCTACAGCGTGACTGTCTGATCTAGAGCATGGCTGTCTGACCTACAGCGTGACTGTCTGATCTAGAGCATGGCTGTCTGACCTACAGCGTGACTGTCTGATCTAGAGCATGGCTGTCTGACCTACAGCGTGACTGTCTGATCTAGAGCATGGCTGTCTGACCTACAGCGTGACTGTCTGATCTAGAGCATGGCTGTCTGACCTACAGCGTGACTGTCTGATCTAGAGCATGGCTGTCTGACCTACAGCGTGACTGTCTGATCTAGAGCATGGCTGTCTGACCTACAGCGTGACTGTCTGATCTAGAGCATGGCTGTCTGACCTACAGCGTGACTGTCTGATCTAGAGCATGGCTGTCTGACCTACAGCGTGACTGTCTGATCTAGAGCATGGCTGTCTGACCTACAGCGTGTCTATGATCTACAGCGTGTCTGTCTGATCTAAAGCATTTCTATCTGATCCTAGTGTGTCTGTCTGATCCTAGAGCATGCCTGTCTGATCTACAGCATGTCTGTCTGATTCCAGAGCATGTCTGTCTGCCTGTCTATCTGATCTAGAGCCTTTCTGTCTGACCTACAGCATGTCTGTCTGATTCCAGAGCATGTCTGTCTGCCTGTCTGTCTGTTCTAGAACGTGTCTGTATGACCTACAGCATATCTGTCTGATTTAAAGCATTTCTGTCTGATCTAGATCTACATTTACATTACATTATAAGCGACTCAAACTTGCAGCAGTTGCAGAAGTGGAGTTCGTGTAGAGCTGCATTTCATGTGAACAAGACACTAAAATCACTCATGAGTCACATTCACAAAACATCATAAACCAACAGGAATATCTCTGTCGGACAACACACAACAGAGACGGACAACACTTGATTAAATCATTAACAACATTTATGTATTGCTGAATCAGTAATTGATTAAAAAATTATTTTGATTAAACTTAAAATGAATATATTTAAAAAAAATTATCAACACAATGTTGATGTAATCAACATACAATATTCAACAGATGAGTATTAATTTCATTCAACCTAAAATGACTATGTGAGTTTTGTTTCATTAGTAACTGTATGAATATGTTTATTGAACATGATCACGATTGTAAATGTGACTATAAATCAGTAAAGGGTGATTTATAGAATCACGTCGGGAGGGTCAGATGAGTTTCTCTCTGTGGAATGTGGTCTGATCCAGGTGTGCTAAAGGTCAAAGGTCACGTGACACCTGACAGGTGCTGTTAGCAGCTGGCAAGTAGATGAGTGTGAGTGAGTGTCTTTACTCTATATTCATAAGCTGAAGCGTGACTCTTCTGTCTCTCTGTGTGTGTTCAGATAAGTCTGTTCCCCGTGTGCTGGTGGCTCCGGTGGATCAGGTGGTTCTGCGTAATGAGGAGGCCGTGTTTCACTGTCAGTTCAGAGCCAAGCCGCCGCCGCTGATCGAGTGGTTCCACGACGCAGAACCCGTCCTCAACAAATCACGGTGAGACGCTTCAAATGCTGAATGTTTCCTAATGCTTACATCACATGCAGACGCTCACAAACAGACTGGTCTGTTTACTCTTTAAGTGTTGAGAGGGTAAGAGTGCCCAAAACAACTAAAACTTACACTAGGTGAAATTAAAGTGAAAACGGAAAATATATTTTAAAAATACCTAAACTAAAAATGATTAGAAACTACGAATCTGTTGAATGTAAAGTAGGGATGGAACGATATAATCAACAGTCTCGATATTATCGTGGTCACATGACGATATGAAACGATAGGTTCCCCTTCGGGAACTCGAGCTGCGTCGGAAAACGCTAGGGGAACGCCTTCAGCGATACCAAGCTCTGAATCATATGTGTAATCAGTCGAACGATGGGCGAGACGTCCGTGGCGGGTGACGTCATGACCAGGAAGCTTTAAAAGCACGTGAGGTGCCACCGGCGCTAGCTTTCTGTCATTCAGCGAAGCTCTTTGTATGTGTCGGTCACGATTTATGTTCTGTGAGTCTTATTTATTGTTGTCTGTCCAAAGTCTATAAGCTCCAGCTATGTCTAAGCTCATGCAAGGACAAAGCATTTCAAGGCGAGAGCAGGCCACGTTGTAGGTTGTGTGTTCCTCCCTGCCCAAAGATAAAGTTATATCACACACAGCCTGTGCGTGGTTTGCTTGCGAGCGAAGCATAGTTGTTACTGCCTTGCTTCGCTCTCAGAGGGCTCTCTTTGAGGAGGGAGCTTTCACTAGCGTTCCTCGCGGTGCCAGCCCCACTTTCGCCGAGGCGGAGCGGCGGCTGTGTTCGTGGGTTTCGCGTATGGATCTGCTAATCACCAGATCCGGCGCCCGCTCTCGGGGTTCGGAAGCCCGCGCTGCAGTACTTCCCCCCCGGGGAGAGGGTGCGACGCTCCGCCTGTCTTTCTCCGAGGAGATTGATACGGAGGGCGTCAAAGAGCTCGCCAGTTGCACAAACATCAGTTACACAAGCAAACAATATTATGCCTTATATTATAATGAGCAGCATTAATAAGGAGCGGAGCTCGCGCAGCCGGGGCGGATTGTGTTCCCCCCCGCTATTAAACGCTCCGCTCTCGCCGGGCACGCTCC
>JADLZM010014794.1:85225-131827 GCA_018148995.1 Sinocyclocheilus maitianheensis
TGTGTGTGTGTGTGTGTGTGTCTCTGTGTGTGTGTGTCTCTGTGTGTGTGTGTGTGTGAGTGTGTGAGTGTGTGTGTGCGTGTGTGTCTCTGTGTGTGTGTGTGTGTGTGTGTGTGCGTGCAGGTCGTGGTGTGTTCGGCGAGGTGTTTCTGGCTAAAGCAAGGGCGATAGAGGAGGCCGAGCCGGAGACGCTGGTGCTGGTCAAGAGTTTAGAGAGCCGAGAGGAAACACACCGGACCGAGTTCAGACGAGAGCTGGAGATGTTCAGCAAACTCAATCACGCTCACGTCGTACGACTGCTGGGAATCTGCAGAGAAACCCAACCTCATTACATGATCCTGGAATACGTGGATCTGGTACTGAACACATTCAAGTGCTTTATTAATTCCATGCAGCAGTCACGCTTATGTCTGAATGTGTTTGGCTTATGTACACACAGAACACACATTTCATGAGTGCTAATTCTCTTTCACTTAATTAGCAGTATGAATAATTTTAAGTCAGCATACAATCCTACACACTTCTTAACACTTCTGTGCTGCTGAAAAACCTTTTCCTAATCCTGTGTTTCCAATCAAAAATGACCAGCCAGCCTACAAAAACTCCTCGTGAATCTCTCATTATGCTATATTTTCACCAAATCTTGGATTCATTCTTTTTGTCAAATTGTTTCAATCAGCACAGGTTTTGTGTTTCTTCTTGGAACTGATTGGTCGCAGGTCTCAGTGATCCTCAGTTTTTGAGTGAACACTGACAAAATGATCCACAAATAATGCTTTTTTCAGTCAAAAGCTGAGGAGCATCAGCTCAGATCAGTGAGGATGATTTGGTAATAATATAGAATAATGAAACATTTATAATCAGTTTTTATAGGCAGGTCTTTTTTTTTAAGTGTAACAAAGTGGGGGGTAAATCCACAAAAACGTCTCTGGGTCAAAATGTCCAGAACATTAAGGTTAAACCTGAATCATCACAAATTTTACTTTAGTCAATCGACCCTCCTCAGGATTTATCCAGTTTTTCATGTTTGTGTTGGACTTTTATCTGATGCGCATGATGACTTTCTGTCTGTTTGAATGTGAGTTCATATCTGTTCATGATGTAGGGAAGTGTGTCCGTGTTAATAGTGAAGTCGTGCTGATGAGTGCTTTTCTCTGTTTTTTCAGGGCGATCTCAAACAGTTCCTCAGGATATCAAAAAGCAGCGATGAGAAGCTGAAGCCGCATCCCATCAGCACTAGAACTAAAGTGGGTTCCTCCTGTGACTGAGCATCTCTGCGTCTCTGAGTGTGTTTAATAGCTCGTGTGACTGTGTTGTTCACGGTGCTCCGCAGGTCTCCATCTGTGCTCAGGTGGCTCATGGGATGCAGCATTTATCAAACAGGGGTTTTGTGCATAAAGACCTGGCGGCCAGGAACTGTCTGATCAGCGGACAGAGACACGTGAAGGTGTCTGCGCTCAGTCTGAGTAAAGACGTCTATCTCAGGTACCAGCTTCTGTCTATTTTAGGATCTTTAAAGCACTGTGAGATCCGCTGCAGAGGTTGTATTTGTTCCATTGATGTATGGTTTGTTAGGATAGGACAATATTGTAAAATCTGGAATCTGAGGGTGCAAAAAAATCTAAATATTGAGAAAATCATCTTTAAAGTTGTTCAAATGAAGTTCTTAGCAATGCATATTACTAATCAAACATTAAGTTTTGATATATTTACGGTAGGAGATTTACAAAACATCTTCATAGGACATGATCTTTACTTAATATCCTAATGATTTTTGGCATAAAAGAGAAATGTATAATTGTGACCCATACAATGTATTGTTGGCTATTGCTACAAATATCCCCCAGCGACTTAACACTGCTTTTGTGCTGCAGGGACACATATAATAGCACTGAATCCAAAAATGTAGTAGTTGTCTTTGATTCAGATTTTAACTTTAAAGTTCATGTACGTAATATTACCAAAACTGCATTCTATCATCTGAAGAATATTGCCGAAATAAGACTGAGCAATACTGAAAAATGAATGCATGCATTTATAACTAGCAGGCTTGACTATTGTAGCGCCCTGCTTTCAGGTCTACCAAAGAATACAATTAATCAACTACAACTAATACAAAACACTGCTGCTGGAACATTGACAAACACCAGAAAGAGAGATCATATTACACCTGAATTAAAGTCATTACACTGGTTACCTGTTAGTTTTGTAGTCTTTAATTAGTTTATAAGGACTTGCTCCAGACTATCTTTCTAAAATGCTTATAGAATACGAACCCAGAAGGACTCTCAGGTCTTCAGATTATTTTCTTCTAACTGTACCTTATAGTAGAACTAAAATATTTATTTCTATTTTGCATTTGGTGTATTCTATTGTTTTGGTATTTGATTCCTTCTTGCCTGTTGAACTGCATTAACTTGTTTGAAAAAGTGCTATATAAATGAACATTTGCTTACTTGCGTGCAGAGCGCCATCTAGTGTTGATGAAACTCAGTCACATATGCTGATGTGTGTGTGTGTGTTTCTCTCTCTGTGTGTGTGAGTGTGTGAGTGTGTGTGTGTGTGTGTGTGTGTGGCTCTGTGTGTGTGAGTGTGTGTTTCTCTCTCTGTGTGTGTGTGTGTGTGTGTGCAGGCAGGTGTGGATCCCGCTGCGCTGGCTGCCGGCTGAGAGTGTGTTTGAGGGAGAGTTCTGCAGTAAGGCAGACGTCTGGGCGTTCGGGGTGCTGATGTGGGAGGTGTTCAGTCTGGGCGAGCTGCCGTACCCCGCGCTCAATGACCACCAGGTGCTGGAAGGTGAGCTGTGTGATCGAGAGAGTCTGTGTCCGTCATCAATCCTGTCAATGCATATTGATCATATTCATATCGATCATGTTGGGTAAGGACTAAGTATTATTTACAGGGTTAAGCGGGTCCTTCAAAATAAATTCTGTTTTATCAAATGTAAGGCCATAAAAGTCACCATAAAATCAAAATGGACAATTTGTATTTTTTATGGCATATTGCAGTGTTTATTTTAAGATTTATCCATGCACACCATTATATTTTTAAGTTCATGTGTCCTCGTATGAATGACTTTAAATATCTTAAATGGAACAAAAGTCTTATTATCATTTTAAGAGGTCTTAAATTTTGGGCTGGAAGAACAGGAAGTGTGAAATGGCTTAATGTGATTATTAATCTTTAAAAGGCAATGAATTAAATAAATGTGAGCGCTGCATGTGTGAAGTCAAACGTGGCGCTGTTGAACATTCTGCAGGATTGCCGTTTCAGAGCCGTTCACAATTTATGAATGCTGCACATTTATGACTAAACAATTGCTTATGATCGACTGTTGATGAATTATGACAGTGTTTACTTCATGGTGTTTATATTGTACAATAAGTAAGTAAAGCTCAGACATTTTAAAATAACAGTCCTGGTGTATTTTGGACTTATAGTTTATAATTAAAAGCCCCCCATTATACATTTCATGGCTATTATTGGCATTTTGGTCACACAATAAACTGTATTTGACGTTTAATTTGATGCAGAGGAAGACTAAGACCATTATTTAACACATTTAAATGTAGAGATTTAACTAGTATCGGCGCATATCATTGTATCAGAAAAATCCATTATCAATCATCCTCTAATTAATATGTATTAATATATTAGTACATGAAACAATTTAAATACATATGTAAATATTGAATGAATATTGAGTATTTTAGCCTGTTTTGCAGTTGAATGTGAAACACGGTCTGTTTAATGACGTAAAACTATACTTGATTTATTTTGATTTATTTGACCTGATTTATTTATTTGTGCAGGTCTTAAATTTGATTTTAATAACTGCAGAAATCCTGAGTTTGAAGATGATCATCATAGTGTTTAATGTGTCTCTCTGTGTCTCATATATGTCTCTGTGTGTCTCTGTGTCTCATGTGTGTCTCTGTGTGTCTCTGTGTCTCATGCGTGTCTCTGTGTGTCTCTGTGTCTCATGTATGTCTCTGTGTGTCTCTGTGTCTCTCTGTCTTGTGTGTCTCTCTGTGTCTCATGTGTATCTCGTGTGTCTCTGTGTCTCATGTATGTCTCTGTGTGTCTCTGTGTCTCATGTATGTCTCTGTGTGTCTCTGTGTCTCTCTGTCTTGTGTGTCTCTCTGTGTCTCGTGTATCTCGTGTGTCTCATGTGTGTCTCATGTGTTTCTCTGTGTCTCTCTGTCTCGTGTGTGTCTGTGTCTCTGTGTCTCGTGTGTCTCTGTCTCGTGTGTCTCATATGTGTCTCTGTGTCTCATGTGCATCTCTTTGTGTCTCTCTGTCTTGTGTGTCTCTCTGTGTCTCGTGTATCTCGTGTGTCTCATGTGTGTCTCTTGTGTTTCTCTGTGTCTCTCTGTCTCATGTGTCTCTGTCTCGTGTGTGGCTCATGTGTGTCTCGTGTGTCTCTGTCTCGTGTGTCTCCTATGTGTCTCTGTGTCTCATGTGCCTCTCTCTGTGTCTCTCTGTCTTGTGTGTCTCTCTGTGTCTCGTGTATCTCGTGTGTCTCATGTGTGTCTCTTGTGTTTCTCTGTGTCTCTCTGTCTCATGTGTCTCTGTCTCGTGTGTGGCTCATGTGTGTCTCGTGTGTCTCTGTCTCGTGTGTCTCCTATGTGTCTCTGTGTCTCATGTGCCTCTCTCTGTGTCTCTCTGTCTTGTGTGTCTCTCTGTGTCTCGTGTATCTCGTGTGTCTCATGTGTGTCTCTTGTGTTTCTCTGTGTCTCTCTGTCTCATGTGTCTCTGTCTCGTGTGTGGCTCATGTGTGTCTCGTGTGTCTCTGTCTCGTGTGTCTCCTATGTGTCTCTGTGTCTCATGTGCCTCTCTCTGTGTCTCTCTGTCTTGTGTGTCTCTCTGTGTCTCGTGTATCTCGTGTGTCTCATGTGTGTCTCTTGTGTTTCTCTGTGTCTCTCTGTCTCATGTGTCTCTGTCTCGTGTGTGGCTCATGTGTGTCTCGTGTGTCTCTGTCTCGTGTGTCTCCTATGTGTCTCTGTGTCTCATGTGCCTCTCTCTGTGTCTCTCTGTCTTGTGTGTCTCTCTGTGTCTCGTGTATCTCGTGTGTCTCATGTGTGTCTCTTGTGTTTCTCTGTGTCTCTCTGTCTCATGTGTCTCTGTCTCGTGTGTGGCTCATGTGTGTCTCGTGTGTCTCTGTCTCGTGTGTCTCCTATGTGTCTCTGTGTCTCATGTGCCTCTCTCTGTGTCTCTCTGTCTTGTGTGTCTCTCTGTGTCTCGTGTATCTCGTGTGTCTCATGTGTGTCTCTTGTGTTTCTCTGTGTCTCTCTGTCTCATGTGTCTCTGTCTCGTGTGTGGCTCATGTGTGTCTCGTGTGTCTCTGTCTCGTGTGTCTCCTATGTGTCTCTGTGTCTCATGTGCCTCTCTCTGTGTCTCTCTGTCTTGTGTGTCTCTCTGTGTCTCGTGTATCTCGTGTGTCTCATGTGTGTCTCTTGTGTTTCTCTGTGTCTCTCTGTCTCATGTGTCTCTGTCTCGTGTGTGGCTCATGTGTGTCTCGTGTGTCTCTGTCTCGTGTGTCTCCTATGTGTCTCTGTGTCTCATGTGCCTCTCTCTGTGTCTCTCTGTCTTGTGTGTCTCTCTGTGTCTCGTGTATCTCGTGTGTCTCATGTGTGTCTCTTGTGTTTCTCTGTGTCTCTCTGTCTCATGTGTCTGTGTCTCATGTGTGTCTCTGTGTCTCTGTGTCTCATGTGTATCTCGTGTGTCTCTATGTCTCTCTGTTTCTCATGTGTGCCTCTGTGTCTCATGTGTTTCTCTGTGTCTCGCTGTTTCTCATGTGTGTCTCTGTCTCTCTGTGTCATGTGTGTCTGTGTCTCTCTGTCTCTCGTGTGTGTCTCTGTCTCATGTGTATCTCGTGTGTCTCTATGGCTCTCTGTTTCTCATGTGTGCCTCTGTGTCTCATCTGTTTCTCTGTGTCTCTCTTTCATGTGTGTCGCATGTGTCTCTGTCTCATGTGTGTCTCGTGTGTCTCTGTGTCTCGTGTGTCTCTGTGTCTCGTGTGTCTCTGTGTCTCGTGTGTCTCTGTGTCTCGTGTGTCTCTGTGTCTCGTGTGTCTCTGTGTCTCGTGTGTCTCTGTGTCTCGTGTGTCTCTGTGTCTCGTGTGTCTCTGTGTCTCGTGTGTCTCTGTGTCTCGTGTGTCTCTGTGTCTCGTGTGTCTCTGTGTCTCGTGTGTCTCTGTGTCTCGTGTGTCTCTGTGTCTCGTGTGTCTCTGTGTCTCGTGTGTCTCTGTGTCTCGTGTGTCTCTGTGTCTCGTGTGTCTCTGTGTCTCGTGTGTCTCTGTGTCTCGTGTGTCTCTGTGTCTCGTGTGTCTCTGTGTCTCGTGTGTCTCTGTGTCTCGTGTGTCTCTGTGTCTCGTGTGTCTCTGTGTCTCGTGTGTCTCTGTGTCTCGTGTGTCTCTGTGTCTCGTGTGTCTCTGTGTCTCGTGTGTCTCTGTGTCTCGTGTGTCTCTGTGTCTCGTGTGTCTCTGTGTCTCGTGTGTCTCTGTGTCTCGTGTGTCTCTGTGTCTCGTGTGTCTCTGTGTCTCGTGTGTCTCTGTGTCTCGTGTGTCTCTGTGTCTCGTGTGTCTCTGTGTCTCGTGTGTCTCTGTGTCTCGTGTGTCTCTGTGTCTCGTGTGTCTCTGTGTCTCGTGTGTCTCTGTGTCTCGTGTGTCTCTGTGTCTCGTGTGTCTCTGTGTCTCGTGTGTCTCTGTGTCTCGTGTGTCTCTGTGTCTCGTGTGTCTCTGTGTCTCGTGTGTCTCTGTGTCTCGTGTGTCTCTGTGTCTCGTGTGTCTCTGTGTCTCGTGTGTCTCTGTGTCTCGTGTGTCTCTGTGTCTCGTGTGTCTCTGTGTCTCGTGTGTCTCTGTGTCTCGTGTGTCTCTGTGTCTCGTGTGTCTCTGTGTCTCGTGTGTCTCTGTGTCTCGTGTGTCTCTGTGTCTCGTGTGTCTCTGTGTCTCGTGTGTCTCTGTGTCTCGTGTGTCTCTGTGTCTCGTGTGTCTCTGTGTCTCGTGTGTCTCTGTGTCTCGTGTGTCTCTGTGTCTCGTGTGTCTCTGTGTCTCGTGTGTCTCTGTGTCTCGTGTGTCTCTGTGTCTCGTGTGTCTCTGTGTCTCGTGTGTCTCTGTGTCTCGTGTGTCTCTGTGTCTCGTGTGTCTCTGTGTCTCGTGTGTCTCTGTGTCTCGTGTGTCTCTGTGTCTCGTGTGTCTCTGTGTCTCGTGTGTCTCTGTGTCTCGTGTGTCTCTGTGTCTCGTGTGTCTCTGTGTCTCGTGTGTCTCTGTGTCTCGTGTGTCTCTGTGTCTCGTGTGTCTCTGTGTCTCGTGTGTCTCTGTGTCTCGTGTGTCTCTGTGTCTCGTGTGTCTCTGTGTCTCGTGTGTCTCTGTGTCTCGTGTGTCTCTGTGTCTCGTGTGTCTCTGTGTCTCGTGTGTCTCTGTGTCTCGTGTGTCTCTGTGTCTCGTGTGTCTCTGTGTCTCGTGTGTCTCTGTGTCTCGTGTGTCTCTGTGTCTCGTGTGTCTCTGTGTCTCGTGTGTCTCTGTGTCTCGTGTGTCTCTGTGTCTCGTGTGTCTCTGTGTCTCGTGTGTCTCTGTGTCTCGTGTGTCTCTGTGTCTCGTGTGTCTCTGTGTCTCGTGTGTCTCTGTGTCTCGTGTGTCTCTGTGTCTCGTGTGTCTCTGTGTCTCGTGTGTCTCTGTGTCTCGTGTGTCTCTGTGTCTCGTGTGTCTCTGTGTCTCGTGTGTCTCTGTGTCTCGTGTGTCTCTGTGTCTCGTGTGTCTCTGTGTCTCGTGTGTCTCTGTGTCTCGTGTGTGGCGTATGTGTGTCTGTGTCTCATGTGTCTCTCTGTTTCTTGTGTGTCTCTGTGTCGTGTGTCTCTTTGTCTCTCTGTGTCTCGTGTGTCTCTGTGTGTCGTGTTTCTCTTTGTCTCTCTGTTTCTTGTGTGGCTCTGTGTCGTGTGTCTCTTTGTCTCTCTGTGTCTCATGTGTGTCTCTTTCTCATGTGTGTATCTCTCTGTGTTTCATGTGTGTCTTATGTGTGTGTCTCTGTGTCTCGTGTGTCTCTGTGTCTCTCTGTGTCTCATGTGTGTCTCTTTCTCATGTGTGTATCTCTCTTTGTTTCATGTGTGTCTTATGTGTGTGTCTCTGTGTCTCGTGTGTCTCTGTGTCTCTCTGTGTCTCATGTGTGTCTCTTTCTCATGTGTGTATCTCTCTTTGTTTCATGTGTGTCTTATGTGTGTGTCTCTGTGTCTCATGTGTGTGTCGTGTGTCTCTGTGTCTCTCTGTGTCTCATGTGTGTCTCTTTCTCATGTGTGTATCTCTCTGTGTTTCATGTGTGTCTTATGCATGTCTCTCTGTGTCTCAGGTCTCCAGGCAGGTACTCTGCGTTTGTCTCCTCCAGTGAACTGTCCTGCTCACATCTGCAGTCTGATGAGCCACTGCTGGGCGTCCAGCCCTAAAGAACGGCCCACGTTCAGCGAGATCCTTCAGATTCTGACAGATTCCCCCGCAGACACCAAAGTCTAGAGGATCACGACTGCAATCAGAGACTCAATCACACACATTTCAGACGTGAGAGTCTGCTTCGAGACTCGCTCAGGATCAAACACGCTTCAGTCCCATTAATGATCTGTTTACGCTTCTGTAGAAGCTCCTTCCTCTCGCTGGAGCCTCAGGGACCCCGAGGATGACCTTTGACCTCTGCAGCGCAGGACAATCGCAGATCCATCAGGTTAGAGACACAGGAGGAGGTACTGCACACACATGATGCTGGAATCCCGTCACGTCTGCGGCTCTCGTCACACACTGGAATCAGCAGTGCATACAGTCGAGTGTGTGTGTGCGTGCGTGCATGTGTGTGTGCGAGTGTATGTGTGTGTACTGGTTTATGCTACAGTGTGAGGACAAAATATCTGGAAAGTCCCCACAATTCACAGAAACAAATGTGTGTGTGTGTGCGTGTGTGTCTCATTAGCGGAGTTCAGTCACTTGTATGTGGGAAACGGAGATTAACGATGAAGTTAGCGATTGACATACAAAGCTATAATATGATAACAAATTCACTAATTAACCTGTGTGTGTGTGATGACAGAGATTGTTGTTAATGATAATATGATCTTTGTTTCTCTGAGGTGCTCACAGGTGACTGTTATTGTAATAAATAAATATGCAACGCCTCAGACAGCGAACATTTCTAAGCCATGATTAATCACATATTATTGTAATTCCCAGTTCACTGTCCGTCTCTGCAAAATCCTTCTGGATTGTTTTTCTCAAACACACCTGACAAACTTAGATGATACGCAGATTACACTTCAAACTTAAGGTGTCATGTTGATGTGTTGTGATTAGATCAGCGGTTCTCAACCAGGTCCTGTGGGGGTGTTTTGGAGCAAACCCTAGTTTTACCAGGCTAAAAAAAAACTTAATCCTGATCCAGTGGATCACAAATGACTGGAAAATTCAGATAAATTCATTGGTTTAAAACCGGAGGAACCCTGAGGAACATTCAGCTCCTAAAACTTCTGAAATCGTGAAATTGAATGCACAGAAACCAGGAGTGTCCATAGATGAAAATAAATAAATAACTTTTGCATTACAGCAGATATTATTGTGACTGGAGTCATGAAGGTTGAGAAGCGCTGATGCATGACGTCGTTTGAGGACTGTGTGAGTTTATGATGAAGGTTTTGTGTCTCTGTGATTTTAATGCGGCCAGTGTTGCTTTCATTCAGACTCCTGCAATAGAAACACATCCTGCACTGTTTTCATCAGGTGAACAAAAAAGTGCAAAAAGTAAAAGTGCCTAGAACATGAAGGACTTATTTGCTGTTTTTTTTACAGTATCTTTTGTAATGCAGTTAATGCTTGTTGTTTTTAAGACCTGCTTTTATATAATCTTTTCAATGTATTTTTATTATTATTATTGTTGTTGTTATTTGTTTTTAATCCCTGTGATCAGCGTCACTGTCTGTTCATGGTTATTTTCAAGGCAGGCTCTCACACCGTGATGCTTTTATATTCTGCTTTATAAAGGTCACAGTAATCCAGATGTAATGCTGCTCTCATTAAACAGTCACGTTTTTAACAGCCTCGCTGCATCTGTGCTCCATAACATCGACTGTTTGAACAATCTTTTCTGTTTCTCTGTGTATAATTGGTAAAATGAAGCCCCAAAAACTAAATGGTAAAACTTTAGTATTTAATGATGATAATATTCATGTGCCATGGTATTTTCATGTTAATTTAATGATAATCATAGAATACTATAGTAAATCTCACAAAATACTTTTCCAGTAGAGGACAGAGTTCAGATGACTTGCATTACTTGTCAGATTTCACAGCCGATTATAATCACTTTTGGTCTGAGATGTTTTGGTGTAGTTTGGCTGCTGTGTGTGAATGCTCTGTTCTTTAACCTGTACAGCTTCATACTGGCTCTGCTGCCCATCAGATGCACCATAAATGACTTCCATCTGTTGGACACTTTTCCCTGCTGATGTGCCTGAGTCATGAGAGTGTGTGTGTGTGTGCGTGCGCGTGAGGAAGAGTGTGTGTGTGGGTGTGGGGGAGTGAGTGGGGGGGGGTGTGTGTGGGAGTGGGTGAGAGAGAGAGAGAGAAAGAGAGAGTGTGTGTGTGAGAGCGAGAGTGTGTGTGTGTGAGCAGAGCTTCTTTTGCAAATGATGTCCGTCATCAGAGAAGAGCTCAGGTGTGTCCGTGTCACTCATGATGCTCTTCATACGGATTATGATCTCTCTCAGAGAGAGTGTGTGTGAGTAAGAGAGAGAGGGTGTGCGAGAGAGAGAGGGTGTGTGAGAGAGAGAGAGAGAGCGTGTGTGAGTGAGAGAGAGAGCGTGTGTGAGTGAGAGAGAGAGCGTGTGTGAGTGAGAGAGAGAGCGTGTGTGAGTGAGAGAGAGAGCGTGTGTGAGTGAGAGAGAGAGCGTGTGTGAGTGAGAGAGAGAGCGTGTGTGAGTGAGAGAGAGAGCGTGTGTGAGTGAGAGAGAGAGCGTGTGTGAGTGAGAGAGAGAGCGTGTGTGAGTGAGAGAGAGAGCGTGTGTGAGTGAGAGAGAGAGCGTGTGTGAGTGAGAGAGAGAGCGTGTGTGAGTGAGAGAGAGAGCGTGTGTGAGTGAGAGAGAGAGCGTGTGTGAGTGAGAGAGAGAGCGTGTGTGAGTGAGAGAGAGAGCGTGTGTGAGTGAGAGAGAGAGCGTGTGTGAGTGAGAGAGAGAGCGTGTGTGAGTGAGAGAGAGAGCGTGTGTGAGTGAGAGAGAGAGCGTGTGTGAGTGAGAGAGAGAGCGTGTGTGAGTGAGAGAGAGAGCGTGTGTGAGTGAGAGAGAGAGCGTGTGTGAGTGAGAGAGAGAGCGTGTGTGAGTGAGAGAGAGAGCGTGTGTGAGTGAGAGAGAGAGCGTGTGTGAGTGAGAGAGAGAGCGTGTGTGAGTGAGAGAGAGAGCGTGTGTGAGTGAGAGAGAGAGCGTGTGTGAGTGAGAGAGAGAGCGTGTGTGAGTGAGAGAGAGAGCGTGTGTGAGTGAGAGAGAGAGCGTGTGTGAGTGAGAGAGAGAGCGTGTGTGAGTGAGAGAGAGAGCGTGTGTGAGTGAGAGAGAGAGCGTGTGTGAGTGAGAGAGAGAGCGTGTGTGAGTGAGAGAGAGAGCGTGTGTGAGTGAGAGAGAGAGCGTGTGTGAGTGAGAGAGAGAGCGTGTGTGAGTGAGAGAGAGAGCGTGTGTGAGTGAGAGAGAGAGCGTGTGTGAGTGAGAGAGAGAGCGTGTGTGAGTGAGAGAGAGAGCGTGTGTGAGTGAGAGAGAGAGCGTGTGTGAGTGAGAGAGAGAGCGTGTGTGAGTGAGAGAGAGAGCGTGTGTGAGTGAGAGAGAGAGCGTGTGTGAGTGAGAGAGAGAGCGTGTGTGAGTGAGAGAGAGAGCGTGTGTGAGTGAGAGAGAGAGCGTGTGTGAGTGAGAGAGAGAGCGTGTGTGAGTGAGAGAGAGAGCGTGTGTGAGTGAGAGAGAGAGCGTGTGTGAGTGAGAGAGAGAGCGTGTGTGAGTGAGAGAGAGAGCGTGTGTGAGTGAGAGAGAGAGCGTGTGTGAGTGAGAGAGAGAGCGTGTGTGAGTGAGAGAGAGAGCGTGTGTGAGTGAGAGAGAGAGCGTGTGTGAGTGAGAGAGAGAGCGTGTGTGAGTGAGAGAGAGAGCGTGTGTGAGTGAGAGAGAGAGCGTGTGTGAGTGAGAGAGAGAGCGTGTGTGAGTGAGAGAGAGAGCGTGTGTGAGTGAGAGAGAGAGCGTGTGTGAGTGAGAGAGAGAGCGTGTGTGAGTGAGAGAGAGAGCGTGTGTGAGTGAGAGAGAGAGCGTGTGTGAGTGAGAGAGAGAGCGTGTGTGAGTGAGAGAGAGAGCGTGTGTGAGTGAGAGAGAGAGCGTGTGTGAGTGAGAGAGAGAGCGTGTGTGAGTGAGAGAGAGAGCGTGTGTGAGTGAGAGAGAGAGCGTGTGTGAGTGAGAGAGAGAGCGTGTGTGAGTGAGAGAGAGAGCGTGTGTGAGTGAGAGAGAGAGCGTGTGTGAGTGAGAGAGAGAGCGTGTGTGAGTGAGAGAGAGAGCGTGTGTGAGTGAGAGAGAGAGCGTGTGTGAGTGAGAGAGAGAGCGTGTGTGAGTGAGAGAGAGAGCGTGTGTGAGTGAGAGAGAGAGCGTGTGTGAGTGAGAGAGAGAGCGTGTGTGAGTGAGAGAGAGAGCGTGTGTGAGTGAGAGAGAGAGCGTGTGTGAGTGAGAGAGAGAGCGTGTGTGAGTGAGAGAGAGAGCGTGTGTGAGTGAGAGAGAGAGCGTGTGTGAGTGAGAGAGAGAGCGTGTGTGAGTGAGAGAGAGAGCGTGTGTGAGTGAGAGAGAGAGCGTGTGTGAGTGAGAGAGAGAGCGTGTGTGAGTGAGAGAGAGAGCGTGTGTGAGTGAGAGAGAGAGCGTGTGTGAGTGAGAGAGAGAGCGTGTGTGAGTGAGAGAGAGAGCGTGTGTGAGTGAGAGAGAGAGCGTGTGTGAGTGAGAGAGAGAGCGTGTGTGAGTGAGAGAGAGAGCGTGTGTGAGTGAGAGAGAGAGCGTGTGTGAGTGAGAGAGAGAGCGTGTGTGAGTGAGAGAGAGAGCGTGTGTGAGTGAGAGAGAGAGCGTGTGTGAGTGAGAGAGAGAGCGTGTGTGAGTGAGAGAGAGAGCGTGTGTGAGTGAGAGAGAGAGCGTGTGTGAGTGAGAGAGAGAGCGTGTGTGAGTGAGAGAGAGAGCGTGTGTGAGTGAGAGAGAGAGCGTGTGTGAGTGAGAGAGAGAGCGTGTGTGAGTGAGAGAGAGAGCGTGTGTGAGTGAGAGAGAGAGCGTGTGTGAGTGAGAGAGAGAGTGTGTGTGTGTGAGCAGAGCTTCTTTTGCAAATGATGTCCGTCATCAGAGAAGAGCTCAGGTGTGTCCGTGTCACTCATGATGCTCTTCATACGGATTATGATCTCTCTCAAATGCTGCTTTTTCTTCATGCTTGCCTCCTATTTTCATAAAAAGTACTTGTTGTTCTGACACTTGGTTACATGCAAATGCTGTGTTCATTTTGATTTGTGCGCAAACAACCTAAACATGGAAACAGCTGATTCTCGCTCCTCCGAAGCTCCTCCGGTGGTTTTTAGCAGCACTTCAGTTCAGTAAACTCATTTCAGTCTGCGTGAAGTGAAATGTTGAAGTGAGGTTCTGGAGATCCGTGGCCTCTGCACAACCAGCACAGAGCAGCTCTGATGTGTGTGTGTCCCCTCTGAACACAAAGCTCTCTTCATGCTGTCCTTAGAGCATTCCTGCGCGTGAAGAATACTTGGATATGAAGCGTTTGATTCAAGTATTTCAATGAAATGTTCAGCTCCCTCTCTCACATCTGAGTCTGAGGCTTTTATAACCGTTTCTATGGGAACTACATGTGTGCTGTAGTGCCATGAAATTACAGAATTACAGAAATGCTTGTTGCAGTGGAATGGAATGATTGTTTGGTTTGTTTATTTGTGTTTCTTTGAGTATGTGGTTTTATTAATATTTGTATTAATACTAACTAATAGTATTATGAAAGTTGAATAATCATGTATTTTGCACACTTACATAAATCACGTTAATAACCTTACTATTGTTGTTATTAATATCCCGCATCTATTAATACGCGAAGCTCCTCCCTCTAGTGTGACGTGTGAGGTGAGCGCAACCGTTTTGGTATTTATGCAAATGAGATGTCGCTTTAGCCAACCGCGCTGCAGGCCGTCCCCGCGCGAGCCAATCGCTGCACTCGACTGTGACTCGCCATATAAGGAGCGAGAACTCCAAAAAAGGAAACAGAGTATCTCTTTATATGGAGGAAAGTAGATCCGCCGTGTATAGATCCCTCCGCGCCGGCGTTGCGAAGCGTCACGTAAACGCGGTGACTGACAGCTGTCAGCGGCGGGACGCGGAGCTGAGGCGTTCGCGGCGCGTTAATAGAGAAGAGCGCTGATTTGACGCGTTCGCGGCGCACTAGATGACGCGGCGGAGGGATCCTTTTAGAGGAAGCGCGTCGCTCGCGGAGCTCCAGGGGGAGGTGAAGCGGGAGTGAAGCCGGCTGGAGGCGCTCAGGTTCAGCATCACTTCTCAAAGTTTCTCGCGGACTCTGCTGGTGTATGAGCGCCGCTTCGGATCTCGCTCTCTCACCGACTGTCGCTCCAGCGCTCCGCAGCCGTCACACGGATCGTTCTCTCCGGTTTCTAGGATGTTATCCAGCCAGAGCGGAGCGGCTCTGAGTGGAAGCGGGTCAGCGGCGGGGAAGAGCGCAGGCCACGGCGCGGTGGTGCTGGGCGCCGGGGTCCGCGCGGGGTTCGCCCGGGGGCTGGGGCCGATGGGGCTCGGGATGCCCGGGAGGTTCGAGCCGGATAAAGAGGGTCCCCCGCACCTGTGCAGCGGCTCCGACGCGGACTCTGACTCCGGCGATGAGGACGAGCTCATGGGGTCAGTCGGGGACAACCGGAGGGGAGGCGGCGTCAAGCGGGAGAGAGCGGAGATGGAAGCCGCGATGGTGGGACCTGAGGCCGGCTTGCCCTCCGCGGCGCTCGCGGGTGGAGCGGCCGGAGCGAAACCGGGCAAGAAGACCCGCGGCAGAGTGAAGATAAAGATGGAGTTTATAGACAACAAACTGCGCCGGTACACGACCTTCAGCAAGAGGAAGACGGGCATCATGAAGAAGGTGAGAAACTCTCACGCAGAACCAGCAGATCATTCAGACAGGCACTAAAGTGGTGTTAAAGGGCATGGCTGGTTACTGAAAGTTTGCAGGTTCGAGTCCTGCTAGAGAACTGCGTAACTGAATAGGATAAGTAGTTATAGAAAGCTTAAATACAAAGTGCATCAAGAAGTAAAATACAGGAGAAGGAAGGTAACACCCATCAGCTGCTTCTCCTGGAGCGAACACTTCTGAATCTGACTTGATTGAGGCCAGTGTACAAAACTAAATGTTGCATTATATTCGGTTATTAAAATGTATAAAAGTTCTAACATTTAAAAAAAATATTATCAATTAAATAATATATTATAAATGAACAATTAAAAAAATCTAATTCACTTATATTGTTTTTTTAAATTTCAATGTAATAATAAAACAAAAATGAAAGAAAGGAACAAAGATGCTTAAATGGCATTTATTTATTTTCTGTAATTAATTATTTTAATTAATGTATTTTAATTGTATTTATTTATTTTCTGTAATTAATTATTTTAATTAATATATTTTAATTGTATTTATTTATTTTCTGTAATTAATTATTTTAATTATTAAATTGTATTTATTTATTTTCTGTAATTAATTATTTTAATTAATAAATTTTATTTATTTTCTGTAATTAATTATTTTAATTAATAATTTTTTTTTTCTTTTTATTTATTTATTTTTATGGGATGGTGGGCCAAAGCAAAGGTCATCATGGGCCCCCAGGGCCAGGTTTGGGCACCTAAAAAGTTCTCAATATGCAGACGTTTCTCATTCTTCGGAGCTGCTCCAGACTGGTTTTAGAGCTGGTTTTAGGAGGTTTTACTCCTGTTAGCGGAAGCAAGGCGTCAGGTCTCCAGGAGTATCTGGAGCAGTGGGCTCCTCGGCTCGTGAAGTCTCTCTGTGGTGTCACATGTCCCGTGCTTCGGGAGGTGATCTGAAGTCACAACAGATGCGACGGACTGTGAGCTTTAAATAGAACGAGCAACTGGCATGCTCTATTACAGACAGCTCTGGTGCTGCACAAACCTCAGGCCGCCTAAACACTCCACTAACTGAGTGTAGGTGCTTTGTTTGGAAGAGACAGTCTCAGCTGAGAAGATGCTTGGAAATCTTGTAAAGCAACAGTTCACCACAAATTCTCTGATTGTTTGCTCGCCTTCCATGTCGTTCCAAACTTGCCTTTTTTCCCGTGAAGCACAAAATAACCATTTAAAAAAAATCTTTATGCAGCTCTTTTTTATTCATAGTGACCATGACCGCCAAAACATAGTCCATATGACTCGTGCACCAAGTTTCATTTCATATAATATCATATTCTTACAGAATATAGATCACGAAGCATAACAAGTGCTTTTATACTTACTGTAAATGGATTTTGATAGTGGAAGAGCAGCATGAACATTACGTCCAACATCTCCTTTTTGAGTTCCACAACAAGAGAAAATGATAACAAGATGTTCATTTTTTGAGTGAACTATCACTTTAAAGGAATAGTTCACTCAAAAATGTAAATCTGCTCACTCTCTGTTCACCCTCAGGCCATGATGAGTTTGTTTCTTCATCAGGTTTGTTGAAATGTAGCACTGCATCAGTGTCTCAGCAATGGATGCTCTGCAGTGAATGGGTGCCGTCAGAATCAGAGCTGATAAAAACATCAGAAAAAACCACAGCACGCCAGTCCATCAGTTAACATCTGGAGAAGACAAAAGCTGAAACTAATCCAGCATTAAGATGTTTTTAGAGAGTCTATAATCCATAATAACGCTTCCTTAAAAGGGAAAAAGTGTTCTGGTGTGAATTAGGAGAGAAATCTGCACAGATCAAGCACCGTTTAAACAGTCCAAAACAGCTGTACACTTTAAAGCTTTTGTCTTCTCCAGATGTTCACTGATGGACTGGAGTGCTGTGGATTATTGTGATGTTTTTATCAGCTCTCATTCTGACGGCACCCATTCACTGCAGAGCACCCATTGCTGAGACACTGATGCAGATTGATTGGAAGGAGAGCGCTGATAGTCTTGCTGTGGGAAGGGAATTCTTCCGTTTATTACGGTTTGAGAAAGCGGAGGAATGAGAGCTTTTCTGAACCTGACGCCAGCCGTTATCTGACGCGCACAGGGGCCCTGAACAATTGATCATTTTGTGGTGTTTTTTTTATTTTGTTTTTTTAAGAGTAAAAGCTCATTTCCTTCCAGAGAGTTCCAGAGATCATTCGATTCTGTGATGTCCAGTCATCGGTGAAGTCCTGGTTTAAAGGCTGGTTTTGGGCAAAAGGCGTCCCCCGTGGGTCGTAACGCTCAGACAAATGTGCTTTCACTCGACACATGCTGGATGTTATGTTATCTGTAGCCGTCCTCGACAGCTGAGCAGACGCAGAGCTGATGCTGAGACGAGCTCTTCTGCTGCTCTTTACGCCTCGCGGGAGAGTTCAGCTCAGTGTTCTGCTGAGAAAAGCCCTGCGCACTGCAGAACACTCAATTACACTCAAGCTTTTGCACATATTTTTAAAGTAACATGTAAGTGTGGAATCAAGTAAAATCTACTTAACTAAGTTATGTAAGATTAGCAAAGGAAATAAATAAATGTAACACGGCCAGTTAGAGTTTGATGAGTAATTTCTACTTCGTTATTTTTATGTTAACTCTGCAATACTCAAGTAAATCTCACACCGTCACGGTCACTCAAACAATATAGCACTGAAAAATAAATCATGCTATTAAAGCATGTGGTTCACTTACAAACACCTTTATTTGACCCTCTAACTCTAGCACTCTCTATTCTAATTCTATTCTTACATTTTTTTTTTTTTTTTTCAAAATTGTCCCTTTTAGACTTTTTTTTAGACAAAAAACTAACACTAGCTTTTCTAATCTTTTTGTATTCTATCGATTTCTTTTTATTTATTATACAATTAACAAAGGGTAACAATCAGATGACAGTGTTTGGGTATCAATGGGTCATTTTGAGTAGAGAATGCACTCCAGATGTCACAAAAGCGTCTATAAAACAGTGTAAATACAACTCAAAAACTGTGAAAAATGTACTCTTATTAATTATTCACTCCCCAGTGCTACAACACTGATCATAACTTTGATATTTACTTAAAGAATCCTTGTAAACATAACAAACAATTCCAAGTACCTGTAAGTTCAAACTTTAATTTCTACACGCTTAATTTGAGTATTAATATAGAATTTACTTGCCTGAACTAAATTATTTAGTGTAGAAATTACATTTGTTTTTCTGTAGCATTTACTTCACTACAAAATCATTTTTATCAGTGTATACTCAGAAGTTTTGTCTTGGTTTGCAGTACAAAAAATGTTTCTCTAATAAATGTTAATAAATGATCATAAAACATGACTTTATATCTTTATATATTTCATCTAGTGGAAACATTTGGTACTGCGCCCAAACAAAATCTTACTTGAAAGCTTTTTTTTTTTTTTGCGATATCAACCTCACATTTTTCATAATAATAAAAACTTCTATAACTCTTTTTTTTAACTGCTCAGTAATCAAAGCATCTCCTCTCAGAAGAACAGTTTAAGTTTTCACGAAAGTATTAAATAAAAAAACATTGTCAAACTGAGAAAGAGTAAATTAGTTTCAGTTTGTGACGTAAGTGTTTGTGGCTCATTCGGTTTCACTTCCAGTTATTTTAGCAGGTCTATGCAGCTTGGTATTGGAAATTGGTATTTGTTATTTTAATTTGTTATCATAATCATAAACACTCTGGATTGTAGTGCAGCTAGTTTGTTTTCCGTCTTAGTTCTTTACCGAATGAATCAGAAGTCTCGCACATTCACGGAAAGCAGCTTGGAAATGATTCAGCAGAAGGTGTTTGGGTTTCTCGAGATGCTCGCAGACGGCTTGAGCACGTGATGCTTTGTTCTTCAGAACCGATGGAGATCGTTTCATTCCTGACCCGACAGCTGAAGAGAGACGATGCTGTTCACGAAGTTCCTCTCGCTTTACTCTCATAGTCTTTGCTCTGCTCTAGTCCCTTATAACAACATCTGTGCTCAAACACATCCTAGAACTCATTAAACCCTGTGTATTTGATATTATTATGCATCGTATGGTATATCTGATGATTAGTAAAGGTCATCATTGATACCCTGATGAGCAAGTTACTGCAGCTGCTGTGTTGGTCAGTCTCTCTAGTCCAGCTCGATCAGTCTCACGCTGACCAGCGGCTCTATTAATAGAGTCTTATCTCACATGGTTTCAGCTGTTATCTGTTAGTAAACACTGATGTCTCCAGAACGAACGGCTGAGGAGCGAAATCATTACAAACCTCAGTTCAGTTCGTCTCGACGCATAAACGATTTCTGGAACTCTTTGGCACATTAACACTGTTATCCTCCTCTGAAATAAAGTCTGTCAAGTCACCTTTATTTCTGAAGCGCTTTGTTAAATACAGATCATGTCAAACCAGCTTTGCAGTGATTAAACGGGAAAATAATGTTTCAATAATGCAAACTAAATTCAGTCCATCAGTTAACATCTGGTGAAGACAAAAGCTGAGACAAATCCAGCATTAAGACATTTTTAACTCAAATACGAGTTCACAATCCATAATAATGTGAAAAAATGCATCTGCTGTTGTCTCTCACATCAAAATCCAGCTAGATATGTGTTTAGAGCTGTTTAAATGCTGCTTGATCTGTGCAGATCTCTCTCCTGATTCACACCAGAACACTGACTCACTGGAGGAAGCGTTATTATGGATTATAGACTCTCTAAAATCATCTTAATGCTGGATGTGTTTCAGCTTTTGTCTTCTCCAGATGTTAACTGATGGACTGGAGTGCTGTGGATTATTGTGATGTTTTTATCAGCTGTTTGGACTCTCATTCTGACGGCACCCATTCGCTTGCAGTGAGACACTGATGCAATGCTACATTCCTCCAGATCTGATGAAGAAACAAACTCATCCTGATCTGGGATGGCAAAGTTTGATTGTGGTTCTATGTGTGTGTGTCTCTGAAGGCGTACGAGCTCTCCACGCTCACGGGAACTCAGGTCCTGCTGCTGGTGGCCAGCGAGACGGGGCACGTCTACACGTTCGCCACGCGTAAGCTGCAGCCCATGATCACCAGCGAGACGGGCAAAGCTCTGATCCAAACCTGCCTGAACTCCCCGGACTCTCCGCCGCGCTCCGACCCGTCCACGGACCAGCGCATGAGCGCCACGGGCTTCGAGGAGACCGACCTCACATACCAGGTGTCCGAATCCGAGAGTCTGGGAGAAACCAAGGTGAGTCTGTGGCTCTTCGGCATTGAGATGTTCTGCTGTAGAGGTGTGTGATATATATCGTCTGCGGTAATACTGTAATTGTTATTTTAAGGACGTGCGATTTGACATTATCCAGTATTTTGCAAAAACCATTCAAAACACCTACAGAGCGCACGCTTACATTACGTGAAGTCTAGACTAGTGCGCGTTTTTCACTGCGTGATTCAGTTTATTAAAATACATTTAGATTCATCACAAATTCAAGATATGGGGTATGTGCATACCACTTGATATAGTTAATCAATTTCACACGACGAGTGCTGTTTTTTCTCCAAAAATTACCATGATTACAAATGTGACATTGATTTTATACAGCAGTTCAATAAACAAGAAGTTAATTAAGAGACGCCATATTTCCTGTTTTTGCTCTATTTCTCCAACAGAAATAATCCCAAACACAGCCACAGCACTGTTTTGTGTCTCTGAGCAACATGACGCTGATTCGTTCCTGAATGAATCAACCGTTTAAATGATTCGTTTGAATGACTCACTTATTAACAGTGACGTGCTGCCACCTGCTGGCGGATTTAATTTCACATTTAAAGTATCTTTTTATTATTTAACTAATTTCAAATATCAGTATTCAGTGTTTTATGTTTAATATATCAAAGCAGTATTTCTGCATGTGTAAGCGCAGGTTAAACACATTCATGTCCTGCATTAATCAGTGTGTAAACACATCTAAATATCACTTCAGACGCAGCTTCTGTGTTTCCTCTGCGCTGCAAAGATGCATTTCATTGATGCTGATTTCATTTGCTTGCTAACAGCCCAAATCTCTTATTATTCTGATTCACTGATTACATCTGAGAAATTGACTCTTTTAATAGACACTTTTAGAAAAAAAAATCCCCATAAAACGTAAAAATTAATTTAAACGTATTGGAAATTATTAATTTCTCTCAGTGTGAACTGACCAGCACACAGAATATGAAGAATATAAACACTTTAGGAGTCAGCGCAGTTCTTAAGATATCAGCACAATAACACACTCAGCACAACATCATCTGATTATCGTGATCGATAAAATCCCAGAAAAGATCGAGATATTATTTTTTGTCAATATTGCACACCCCTATTCTGCTGGGCTTTTTCTCTTTCTTCAGACTAGCGCTGCAAAACGATTCGTCGCGATTAATCGATTCTAAATAAAAGTTTGTTTGCATACTATTATGTGTGTGTACTGTGTATATTTATTATGTATATATAAATACACACACATGCATGTATATATTTTAAAATATATATTTGTTTGTAAACACTTGTATATAAATTATATTATATATAAATATAAATATTTTACATATACATCTAACATATTTTTCCTTAATATATACATATATGTATATTAATCGCGACTAATCGTTTTGCAGCGCTACTTCAGACGCTTTCATCATGTTTTATGAATCTGTAAAGCATAAAGGTCCAAAATCTACATGCTGAAGAGTTATTGTTGCCATATTAAAGCACTGAAGAAGTATTTGATTCCTCCCGTCTGCGGCGTGTTTGTTCTTCTCCAGACGGTCCGTCTGCGTCTCTTTACCGTGTTTACTAGAGTGATTCACATCTGCACTCCGACTCGCACTCGTGCAGATAGTGAGGATAAATAGTGCTGCTTCAGTTTGGAGTCTGTTGATGTGATCCGGTCAGAAATGAGTCACTTGTAGATGACGGGGCTTCAGAGACGTTCAGCCGCAGTGCTTCTCCAGTCAAACACAGAGCTTCAGCGCCTCATGTTTGCTTGTTGCTCTCGGTCTGGGTGAAGTATTGATCTCTCTGTGTGAGATTCCTGATGTCACCAGAGTGCATGCGTCAGATCTCATGCTGCATTCAAGTGTTTGTAGTATTTGTAAATATAAGCAGTTTAGTAGGTTTATTCTGCTGGGATTGGGATTGGCATGAATATACAGTATATAGGATTATTATAGTTAACTGGAGCTAAAACTAAAACAATAAAAACATTTTTTGTAAATACATGTTAACTGAGATGAAAGGAAATATTACAACGCTTAAACTTATTTCACTTCAGCTAGTTCCCAAGGAATACAAATAGAAAAATTTATTATTATTAATGTGTAAATAACTATATATTTATTTAGGACTGTCAGTAGACATAATTATTATAATATGATTGGTGATGATGTTTGTAATAATTTTGAATGTTGCATTAATTAAAGAGGTCATATGATGCGATTTCAAGTTCTCCTTTCTCTTTGGAGTGTTACAAGCTGATTGTGCATAGATAAGATCCCTGAAGTTGCAAAGACTAAAGTCTCAAAACCAAAGAGATATTCTTTATCAAAGTTAAGACTCTGCCACGCCCCCCTAAAACGGCTCGTTCTAACACGCCCCCACATATCTACCTCACTATGTGGAAATATTAGCATAATGCGCCCAAATGTGCAGCAAAGAAAGAAGGCGTGGTTTCAGTAACCGCAGTTAGTGTTGAAGCAGCATGTCAGGGAGACGCTGTGTGTTTCTAGGCGAGTCTTTACATTTATTTTGAAAGCTGAAGCTGGTGATTATGGTAAGGGGCGTTACATTTCCGACGAGTGCTTGCGGTGTTCGGCCAATCACAATGCACTGGGTCAGCTGGCCAATCAGAGCAGACTGCGCTTGTCGGAAGGAGGGACTTTGTAGAAAACGAAGCGTTTGAGAGAGGCGGGGCATAGAGGACCTACAATAATGTACAGTACTTGAAAAAGAATGTGTTTTTTGAACATTAAAGCATGTCAACATGATACACAAAATAATGATCTTTAAAATAGCATCATATGACCCCTTTAAGAGTATACAGTAAGACATTCACTGCTAAAATGCTTTATTTAGTCTTATATAACTTTTTTTTTGTAAAATAATCTGCAAATCATTTAACCAAATTAACCAAATTGCTTAACATTGCACAGCATATGATAGTAATATTATTTTCACTTTTGTTTGTTTAATATGAGTTCATTTTGTCTCACTGCACTTCACTGGTTTTAATTATAAACAAGTTCAGCATGAAATCAGTCAGTCCAGTGAGACCAAATTAACTCGTATTAAACACACAATCAGTGGAAACTCAGTGCTGCGTCTAAGTACGATGCATGTTAATAAACAGGATTTATGCATCATCTGGAAGCTGAATAAATAGCTTTCCATTGATGTATGGTTTGTTAGGAGAGGACAATATTTGAAAATCTGGAATCTGAGGGAGCAAAAAAATCTAAATATTGAGAAAATCATCTTTAAAGTTGTCCAAATGAAGTTCTTAGCAATGCATATTACTAATCAAACATTAAGTTTTGATATATTTATGGTAGGACGTTTACAAAATATCTTCATGGAACATGATCTTTACTTAATATCTTAATGATTTTTGGCATAAAAGAGAAATGTATAATTGTGACCCATACAATGTATTGTTGACTATTGCTACAAATATCCCCCAGCGACTTAACACTGCTTTTGTGCTGCAGGGACACATAGAGTTTGAAGGATTATTAGATATTCTAACTAGAAAATAAGGCAAATATACATGTTAAAAGCTGTATTTTAAAGAGTTTGAGGCAGGACTGTCTGTCTTGGAAACCTGTTTGGAAACACTCATTATTGTACAGAAGCAGCAGATGAACAGATCAGCTCCAGCAGTGCTAATATCAGCGATGGCTGTTTCTCTGTGAAAGCAGAGGCAGTGGGATCCTCAAGCTCCGGCTCAGTGGAGCACACGCGTTCCTCTCATTGATAACAGCAGGATTCTGCCTCCATGGCCTTATAGGGAGTGTTTGCCTGCGCTCTGCTGGCCCCGGACCCTCACATTCCCCATGAGCCGTCTGCGTCTGAGCGCACTTACACCGCAAAAAATCATTTTCTCACTTAGTATTTCTGTCTTGTTTTCTAGTATACATATCTCAACATTCTTGCAAACAAGACATCATATCTTAAGTCATTTTACTTGCTTAAAAAATACATTAAAGTTCTTTAAAAGAAATTCAGTGTGGAGCTGTTTTTCTGTTTTTCCCCATGACCTGTTTGCATCTCTGACGTACACACTTTCCTTCTTACTCAGTATCTTTGACTTCTGTTACAGTGCAAATATCAAATAACATTCTTAAATCAAGATGCATTTGCTTGGTATTATGTCTTGTTTTAAAAAAAATAATAAAAATTTTAAGTGAAGGGAGATATGTTACTGAAAAAAGGCAAAAATACTTGATTGGAAAAATAATTTGCAATGAAGATATGAAGCTAATATAATACTGCTGTGGTGGTCTTATTAATTATTATACACAACTATTATAATCTCATGATTTTTTGCTGATTTAGCCTCATACCTTAATTCAGAGGTATACAGTAAGACATTCATTGCAAAAGTGACTTCTTAATATGCTTTTAGTCTTGTTTTACTTCCAGTTTAGAAAAAAGTTTAATCAGAATGTACTTAATTTTAATTTAACTTCAGATTGTTTTCAGTGATTGTTATTTTTTTTTAGGTAAAAAGTGCTTGGATCCGTCAGACACTCGTATTAAACACACGATCAGTGGAAACGCAGTGCCACGTCTCTTGTTTTAAGGATTATTAGATATATTAAGTGGGATGCATGTTAATAAACAGGATTTTTTTCAGTGTGCGATTGTTTGTTTGAGTTTGGGGTGGGACTTTCTGTTTACTGACCAACAGGAGATGAGGGAAACCTGTCTGGAAACACATTATTTTACAGAGAAATTACCTACAGATTTAACATTTTTAACTTGTTAGTTTATTGAAACAAGACAAGACACTTATCTGAGCATCATTTATCGCTGTGCATTGTAAATGTCCTGCAGTTGCGCGGCATTGGCGTGTTTTTCGTGGATGTGTGCGGTGGCATCGCTCCGTGTTTGAGCCGGTGTGGTTTGTTTGCTCATTAGAGTCCTTCATCACTCACACTCTTAAACATGGCCTGAACCCAGAGCCGTTACTCTCTCTGCGCTGATGTTTGCTCGCTCCGAAGTTTGTCATAAAGAGTCACTTTGGCAGTGCATTCCAGCGTTACAGTGCCAGACCTCCATCCGTCTCTTGAAACCCAGCCACATCTCCCACATACCCCCACATAACCACCCTGCCTGTTTGTGTGAGTGTGTGAGTGTGTGACTGTGTGAGTGTGTGAGTGTGAGAGTGTGAGAGTGAGTGAGCGTGTGTGTGAGAGTGACTGTGAGTGTGGGTATATGTGTGTGTGTGTGAGTGTGTGAGTGTGTGACTGTGTGAGTGTGTGAGTGTGAGAGTGTGAGAGTGAGTGAGCGTGTGTGTGAGAGTGACTGTGAGTGTGGGTATATGTGTGTGTGTGTGAGTGTGTGAGTGTGTGACTGTGTGAGTGTGTGAGTGTGAGAGTGTGAGAGTGAGTGAGCGTGTGTGTGAGAGTGACTGTGAGTGTGGGTATATGTGTGTGTGTGTGAGTGTGTGAGTGTGTGACTGTGTGAGTGTGTGAGTGTGAGAGTGTGAGAGTGAGTGAGCGTGTGTGTGAGAGTGACTGTGAGTGTGGGTATATGTGTGTGTGTGTGAGTGTGTGAGTGTGTGACTGTGTGAGTGTGTGAGTGTGAGAGTGTGAGAGTGAGTGAGCGTGTGTGTGAGAGTGACTGTGAGTGTGGGTATATGTGTGTGTGTGTGAGTGTGTGAGTGTGTGACTGTGTGAGTGTGTGAGTGTGAGAGTGTGAGAGTGAGTGAGCGTGTGTGTGAGAGTGACTGTGAGTGTGGGTATATGTGTGTGTGTGTGAGTGTGTGAGTGTGTGACTGTGTGAGTGTGTGAGTGTGAGAGTGTGAGAGTGAGTGAGCGTGTGTGTGAGAGTGACTGTGAGTGTGGGTATATGTGTGTGTGTGTGAGTGTGTGAGTGTGTGACTGTGTGAGTGTGTGAGTGTGAGAGTGTGAGAGTGAGTGAGCGTGTGTGTGAGAGTGACTGTGAGTGTGGGTATATGTGTGTGTGTGTGAGTGTGTGAGTGTGTGACTGTGTGAGTGTGTGAGTGTGAGAGTGTGAGAGTGAGTGAGCGTGTGTGTGAGAGTGACTGTGAGTGTGGGTATATGTGTGTGTGTGTGAGTGTGTGAGTGTGTGACTGTGTGAGTGTGTGAGTGTGAGAGTGTGAGAGTGAGTGAGCGTGTGTGTGAGAGTGACTGTGAGTGTGGGTATATGTGTGTGTGTGTGAGTGTGTGAGTGTGTGACTGTGTGAGTGTGTGAGTGTGAGAGTGTGAGAGTGAGTGAGCGTGTGTGTGAGAGTGACTGTGAGTGTGTGTGTGTGTGAGTGTGAGTGAGTGAGTGTGTGTGTGAGTGAGTGAGACTTTGAGTGTGTGAGTGAGTTTGACTGTGAGACTGTGTGAGTGTGTGTGTGTGTGTATGTGTGTATATGCGTGTATATGCGTGTGAGAGTGAGTGAGTGTGTGTGAGTGTGTGTATGTGTGTATATGTGTGCGAGAGTGAGAGTGAGTGTGAGTGTGTGTGTGTGTGTGTGTGAGTGAGTGTGTGTGTGACTGTGAGACTGAGTGTGTGAGTGAGTGTGACTGTGAGACTGTGTGAGTGTGTGTGTGTGTGTATGTGTGTATATGTGTGTATATGTGTGTGAGAGTGAGTGTGAGACTGTGTGTGTGTGTGAGTGTGTTTCACCAGCAGAAGTCTGCAGTTTCCAGAAGTGTTTTGCATTGTGATTACACACAGAATAAAGTCTAATTAGTCTGCCTACGATGTAAAACATCTCTAAACGCGATCCCTCGACTCATTCATCACTGTGACAGCCAGAAAACATCTTCCCAATCTGCGCTTTCTCCTGGTTTTACTTTACTATGATAAACAACATCCTTAAAAAATGGAGATGCATTAATATGAGCATGAGCTGTATAGACCTGGTAGTACTGCATGCCAGGGGTTTTCAAACTTTTTGGAGCCAGGGACCCCTTACAGGGGAGAGGATTTTCCAAGGACCCCCTCATAATTATAACAGTGTTTAGGCTAAAGTTTAATGCGGGTAGGAATGAACATAATATGATTGTTTTATTGGTCCCCATTGTATATGCACTTTTTAATACTACAGCAGAATATCATTATTATTATTATTAGTAGTAGTATTATTATTCTGTGCTCTCATTCTCCAGTTAAGAAGCGCTGCTGGTGTGTCGAGAGAGTGTCGCTGAGATAATGGAAAGTTCATTTACTGAGATATGCAGCTTTATCAGACGCCGCTGCTGAACTGAGCGTCTGTGTGATTCAACAGATCCTCAGCGTGAGAGACGAACCAGCACGAATCACTGATTCCTAAAGATTCATTTGGAGTCCAGAGCTGCTGGGACTGATTCAGTCAGAGTGATTCGAACAGTTTGAGTTTGATTTTAGAATTGTTTTAACTGATTGATTCAAAAGAGTCATCTGTGAATGAATCTGATACTGTGTGTTCATTCTAAGCAGCAGGACAATGCAATATAAACACATCTTGTGTATTTACTAAAGCATGCCGCTTGCAACACCAAGGTCATAGGTTCGATTCCCAGGGAATGCATGAGATGATAACATGTTTACCTTCAATGCAGTGTGAGGCTCTTCAGAGAAAAGCGTGTGTCCATGCATCAGTGTGAATGTGTTGTGTTTCTGTGTGTTTGCACTGAGTTTATCAGCACACTCTTCTTCTCCTGACGGACACGCGACACGCGTGTGCTGGAGGTGTGTGTTGAGCAGCGTGTGCTGGAGGTGTGTGTTGAGCGATGCGTCAGCGGCGGGAGGGCCGAGCAGCTGCGATTGGCTGCAGCTCTCTAACTTGGGCTGCCTTGCCTTTTTTAGGCGTCCCAAATGGAGCTGTGAATTCCACACGGCTGGCAGAGAGACAGAGAGAGACACAGACACACAGAGATTAGAGCGAGAGCACAGAGCACAACACACACACTTAAACACACTTGCACACACACACTCACACACACAGACACACACACACGCACACACAGACACACGCACACATGCACACACACACACACTTAAACACACATGCACACACACACTCACACACACAGACACACACACACACACACACACAGACACACGCACACATGCGCACACACACACACACACTTAAACACACACAGGTTTGTTTTTGTGAAAAGTGGGGACTCTCCATAGGCGTAATGGTTTTTATACTGTACAGACCGTATATTCTATTGCCCTACACCAACCCTACCCCTAAACCTACCCCTCACAGGAGACTTTCTGCTATTTCAGATTTTCAATACACTCCATTCTGTGTGATTTATAAGCGTTTTGAAAAGTGGGGACATGGGGTAATTGTGTAAAAATGCTATAAAATGAGGATGCTGTCAAAAAAAGATTTTCTTTATCAGTTAACTTCTATTAACAAATGAAATTAAATCAACATCTGGTGTGAGCATCTTTGTGTTTAAAGCAGCTTTTGCCCTCGGTGCACTTGAGCAGAGTTTCTCAGGAGCTTCGCAGGAGGTTTCTTGAAGCATCAGTTCTTCTGGATTGAGTCGGTCTCAGTTTTTTCTGTTTCTTCATGTGACTCCAGACAGACTGATGAGGATCAGATCAGATCTCTGTGTGCAGCACTAACATATTACAATTAACAGATATTTCCTCCTGACACACTACAGCAAAAGATAGAAATAACTGACTTCAAACCAGTTTCAGCTGCTGGAAACACTAGTGCACAGTATATATACGCACACACTCAACATCAGTATCAGCACGGTTTACTCTCATAATTAGTGGTCGACTGATAATGATTTTTTGATGGTTAAAATACAGTGATATATCTATGGAAGCCTAAAAAATTACTCTATCTCAATTCTGACTTTTTTCTCACAATTTCGAATTTATGTCTCAATTCTTAGTTGTTGTTTTTTTTCCGCAATTCTGACTTTTTTTCTCAGAATTGTGACTTTGTTTCTTGGAATTGTGAGGTTTTTAATCACACAATTCTGACTTTGTTTATATCACGCAGTTCTGAGAAAAAAGTCAGAATTGTGAGATGAAAAAGTTGCAATTATCTTTTTTATTTTTATGTTTTATTCAGTGGAGGAAACGGGCTTCCAAAGATAATAAAAGTCCTGCTTCCGACATATCGGCCAAACAGAAAAAATAACTGTCTGATGCCTATAATAAAAAAAAGCCAAATATCGGCCAATATATCGGTTTTTGCAAATGACGTTATATGATGTTATGTCGTTATTTTGTAATAAACATAAAATATATTGTGTCTATCGATATAATCAACAACTTTAAATAAATAGTAGTTATTTTCCTCGTTAAAGCTGTTAAATTGACAGTCTGATTTTCTAATATTTTTTTTGGTTCAAATTGAAGTTTGTAATGTTATGATTCTCCTCGTGTCTGGCTGGTTTGGTTTAGGGATGTCGGCGATTAATCGACGATCGATGGTCGATTAAGCCGTTTAATTTTGGGCTGCGTGTGCAAAACACGTGCGATGGGGCTGGATCTTTGCCGAAAATAATACACTAACGTACAAATTAAGCTTTTAATGTAATCCAAACTTTAAAAGTACATTTAAACAGAAACAATACAAAGTTCTTTTGTACTGAAATGTAATAAATAAGTCATGTTTAATTATAATTTCCCCAGATAAATGTTTCATATCGGGCTCTGTGCGTAGACAGGGCAGCGTGACACGAGCAGGACAGATTTATATAATTCGTTCCTACCACTTATTAATTTGTGGCCACTGTCCATGTTTCATTAATTTGTTCCCTAGAATATGGAATGATATTAGACTCAAAATGATTAATAGATGCATGCACAATTATCCATGTACTGCATACATTTTATACATGTATCTTACTAACCACAAACAAATGCCTTTCAATTCGAGTCTGTAGAATTCGGGATTAAATGATTGTGCAGCGATTTGTACAAATTCTGACATGTTTGTGAATAAAAACGTTCTGTTCTGCATTAATATATCATAAATTGCTCGCGCAAAAAGGATTCTGTGCATATGTGGATCAGGTGACACGCGTGCATTAATTGACGTCTAGTTCGAGTCGATCTTGTTCGGTTCATTTGGATTTTGAGACTTCATTTTCGCAGTTGACAGCATTTCACGTCCCCCACACACACAACTACCAACAAACAAGGCCCAGTGCAATTCATTAACGAGTGCACGGTTTGAAAAATTTGCAAATGTGCGTCACTACACTGAAACAAATGCTTTTCAACCGGTGTCTGCAGAGTTAAGAATTACATTAATGTGCAGCATTTTGTACAAATAGAGACATATTTGTGAATACAAATGTTATAGTTTGTATTAAAGTATCATGATTTGTGCATGTAGCGATTAAAATGTGCATTTGTGGATCGGGCGACACGCGTGCATTAATTCACATCTCTTCTGAGTCGATTCTATTTGATTCATTTGAATTTTGAGACTTTCGTTCAGCCCTTTTAGCCTTGCCCAATCCACAATGTGTGTGAGTGTGAGTGTGAGTGTGAGTGCGTGCGTGTACGTGTGTGGGTGTGTGTGTGTATGTGTGTGTGTGTGTGAGAGTGTGTGAGTGTGAGTGTGAGTGTGAGTGCGTGCGTGTACGTGTGTGGGTGTGTGTGTGTATGTGTGTGTGTGTGTGAGAGTGTGTGAGTGTGAGTGTGAGTGTGAGTGCGTGCGTGTACGTGTGTGGGTGTGTGTGTGTATGTGTGTGTGTGTGTGAGAGTGTGTGAGTGTGAGTGTGAGTGTGAGTGCGTGCGTGTACGTGTGTGGGTGTGTGTGTGTATGTGTGTGTGTGTGTGAGAGTGTGTGAGTGTGAGTGTGAGTGTGAGTGCGTGCGTGTACGTGTGTGGGTGTGTGTGTGTATGTGTGTGTGTGTGTGAGAGTGTGTGAGTGTGAGTGTGAGTGTGAGTGCGTGCGTGTACGTGTGTGGGTGTGTGTGTGTATGTGTGTGTGTGTGTGAGAGTGTGTGAGTGTGAGTGTGAGTGTGAGTGCGTGCGTGTACGTGTGTGGGTGTGTGTGTGTATGTGTGTGTGTGTGTGAGAGTGTGTGAGTGTGAGTGTGAGTGTGAGTGCGTGCGTGTACGTGTGTGGGTGTGTGTGTGTATGTGTGTGTGTGTGTGAGAGTGTGTGAGTGTGAGTGTGAGTGTGAGTGCGTGCGTGTACGTGTGTGGGTGTGTGTGTGTATGTGTGTGTGTGTGTGAGAGTGTGTGAGTGTGAGTGTGAGTGTGAGTGCGTGCGTGTACGTGTGTGGGTGTGTGTGTGTATGTGTGTGTGTGTGTGAGAGTGTGTGAGTGTGAGTGTGAGTGTGAGTGCGTGCGTGTACGTGTGTGGGTGTGTGTGTGTATGTGTGTGTGTGTGTGAGAGTGTGTGAGTGTGAGTGTGAGTGTGAGTGCGTGCGTGTACGTGTGTGGGTGTGTGTGTGTATGTGTGTGTGTGTGTGAGAGTGTGTGAGTGTGAGTGTGAGTGTGAGTGTGTGTGTGTGTGTGTGTGAGTGTATGACTGTTTGTCAAATCACGTCGCGTCTCATGTATTGATGTTTGTGTTTCTAGACTCTGAAACTCAGAATGAATGATTTCAGGTTCATGTTGTGTTTGTGTAATTGTTCATCTGTGTGTTTGAGAAGCTCAAGGTTGCATAGAATGAGAATAATGGCTGTAACAAAGACACCGTTATTAATTGTCTGCACATACCTGATGATGACAATAACCAGCACATTTTCAGAAATAAAAGCCCACGGCTCATTATTCTGCTGTGAGGAACAGAAGCACTGAATACATGAATAATACTGTATTGTGCAGATATATGTGCAGTTAAATAACGTACATGAGCTTGACAGTGCTGTGAGTGTCAGTAATGACTGATGAAGGTCAGAGAAATAAAACAATGACAATGAATTGGATGCATTTCAGCAGCTGGATGCGTTTGCTTTAATACAGTAGATACTGAACGCTGTCCGTTCTACCTCTGACCTACTCAATCAGTCACATATAAACCTCTGGAATCATCGCTCAATCACACACTGCCCTTCACGAGGTGTTTAGTAGCATTTGTCTTGCTGTGGTTTTGCCTCTGACAGAAGAAACCGGTTTAATTGAGCTGCAGATCTATAACTTCAACTTTTGATTTGAGCTTCAGATGTTTATGCCTGTAAATGACAGTGTGTGTCAGTATGACTGAACACTGTTCAGAAGGGTTTTTTTTTTTTAAAGTAACATTTTTATCCATCAAGGACACTTGTTGTCAGAAGAATTCCTCCATCAGCGTCTCATTTCACATCTCGCTCCTCAGCACCACACACTTGGGTGAAGTTTCAGAGTGAAAGATCCACTCGACACACTGCAGGAGAGGTGTGTGTGTGTGTGTGTGTGCACGCATTACCTCCTCGAGGGCCCTCATAACCCACACACACACACACACACACACACAGTGAATGGAGTGTAATATCTAGTATATCTAATATCTGACACTGTAGTGAGATGAAAACAGAAATACATCTCTACCAGAGTAATGCAGATGATATATGTGTGTGTGTGTGTGTGTGTGTGTGTCAGATGTGTGGAGGCTCTGTTGCCTTCAAGAGCAGTTGTCATGGTAACAGTCACAATAAAAGATGAGTGCATTGAACTTTATTTGAACTGCAGGATTTACTGTAAAACTAGTTCTGAAGATTCGGCCGGTTTTATAACTGCAGTCAGTATATATGTGAAGAATAGTGTTCAGTCAGCTGCTCGTTATGAGAAAACACACTGCAGCGGGCTGTTATTGTTATATGAACGAAAACTATTAAAAATCATTTTCGTTAATTGAATTAAATATAAATATTAGATTAAAACGTTAAATCTAAACTTTAAAAAACGTAAACACAACTCGGAAATATTTTAAACTGAAATAAAATAAGTTGAATTCCTAAAATTACAATAACTAAAAATAAGTGAATGCTAAGTATAAATAAATTAAATATTAATAAACTTACTAATTACTAATAAAAATGACAAAATCACATAAAATTGCTACAACAAAAATTTTGTTAAATTGAGAGATTTAAAATAAAAGCTTAAAATGATAAAATAGCACTGCTTTTATCATCCCGAAGGGGTTTATTTCAACTTTTGACTGAACATTATTCCATGGCTACTTATTAGCTAATTAAATGCATGGAAAAGAAATATGAGGTGTGTATGGTTTTACATAGTTTCAGAAAATCATGATGTTAATGATATCTTCGTGTCAGGTCATGCGATGGTTTGTGTCCGTTAGCTCTGCTGCAGTGATGGTGATGATGATGATGATGATGATGCTCTTCTTCGCAGGACGCTCTGAAGCCGGCGTTCTCCGTGGCCAGCACCACCGTCCCCAGCTCCTCCAGCAGCTCGTCCTTCCCCATCACTAACTACCTGCCGTCCGCCGGCGCGAGCGGAGCCAAGAGCGCAGGAGTCATGCAGCTGCCCGCAGGATTCACCTTCATGTCAGGTGTGTGTGGGGTCAGAGGTCAGAGCTCATCTGCTGTTCACTGCAGTGTATTCAGATCCGTCCCATGCCTCTGATTCATCTGCTGTAATAAATGAGTTTTCTAGTGTATTAGTCAAGTCAAGTCGAGCTTTGTCATTCTCGCAGGTGCTACATAGTTAAACATAAATATAAGCATGCAACACTAGACTATTTTTAAACCTATACATAACTAACTTACTGAAAGTGGTAGTCTAGCTATAGTTTATTTTAAATAGTTGACTGCACATGCACGTAATCTAAGACGGACTATACAACTTTACATAATGACTGTACATGATATTGTGCAAAAGAGGTATTATAAGGTAAGAAGCAATTTGTGGTGCATTCGCAAGTAAACATTTGTTCTTATTAAGTTCTTGTAACGGGGAGTGTTTATATAAAAAAGTGTCTGGTGCATATAGAGAGAAAAAGAGTGTGTTACTGCAGGTGTACAGAAACAAAGAGTGTGCACAGATTAAAATAAGTTACTAATAATTACATTTACAGTTAATTAAAATTCAAAACATTCAAACTTCAGTGTTCTCACCTTTTTTTAACCAATGAATTTCCTAGACTTTTCCAGTCTTTTGTGTTTTCCTGGATGGCAAACTAAAAATTCTAGTAAAAAAAAAAAATTGTATTTACAGTTTCTATATTTTAGATATTTTGAAATATTTTGGACCTCAATACTAACATTTATGAATGTTGATGCAGCTTTTATTTAGGCGGAAACCCGCAGGAAGACCTCAGTGCTGGTGGTATTGCGTTTATACAACAGTTTGAGTGTGTAAATACATAAGAAACAACAACGGAGTGTCTTTAAAAGCCCTCTTTTGTGCAGAACTACTTCCTTCCAACACAAAATCAAATCTAAAGTAGAACGTTTAACAGCTGAGCCCAAGCCTCTGTTACTAATTCAGAAACGTCACTTTAGAGCTAGTGACGAAGGTACGTTGAGTTGCTTCATTAAAAACGTATTGTATTACAGGCAGTGTATTATGTAGAGTAGAGTATTATGAGAGAGAGATGGACTGAGCGAGTGAGATTACGTGCATCTGATACAGAATTCACTCTTCAGCTCAATCTCATATTCACAATAAAACATTAGTCTGAATGTCCGCTGAGGAAAGCGATATCTTTGTCGGACTATCCTTTCATCTGTTAAGGGCAGGCGCGGACTGGCCATCGGGAGAACCGTGACTGATTTGGCCTGCTGCCCTGTTTTAAAAAAAAATATTATTAATATATAATTGCCTGCTGAATGTACTAAAGCGAATATTTCTGAATTTGCCATTCAATAATAAATCATGAATCGGTTAGTCGTGACTGGCAACACTTCATGCGCGCTCCGCTCCTCCGCCAAATGGTTTGGATCAGAGTAATCAATGCGAGAGATTGTCTAAATTGAGGTCCCCATGGGTACAAACGCTTATAAATCACACAGAGTGGAGTGTATTGAAAATCTGAAATAGCAGAAAGTCTCCTGTGAGGGGTAGGTTGAGGGGTAGGGTTGGTGTAGGGCAATAGAATCTACGGTCTGTACAGTATAAAAACCATTACGCCTATGGAGAGTCCCCACTTTTCACAAAAACAAACCTGTGTGTGAGGGTGTGTGTGTGTGTGTGTGAGAGAGAGAGAGAGTGTGTGTGTGTGGGAGAGAGAGAGAGTGTGTGTGTGTGGGAGAGAGAGAGAGTGTGTGTGTGTGGGAGAGAGAGAGAGTGTGTGTGTGTGGGAGAGAGAGAGAGTGTGTGTGTGTGGGAGAGAGAGAGAGTGTGTGTGTGTGGGAGAGAGAGAGAGTGTGTGTGTGTGGGAGAGAGAGAGAGTGTGTGTGTGTGGGAGAGAGAGAGAGTGTGTGTGTGTGGGAGAGAGAGAGAGTGTGTGTGTGTGGGAGAGAGAGAGAGTGTGTGTGTGTGGGAGAGAGAGAGAGTGTGTGTGTGTGGGAGAGAGAGAGAGTGTGTGTGTGTGGGAGAGAGAGAGAGTGTGTGTGTGTGGGAGAGAGAGAGAGTGTGTGTGTGTGGGAGAGAGAGAGAGTGTGTGTGTGTGTGAGTGTGTGCGTGGGTGTGTGTTTGTGCGTGTGTAAGAGTGTGTGTTTGTGTTTGTGCGTGTGTGAGAGTGTGTGTGTGTGTGTGCGTGCGTGTGTGTGAAGTGTTGGTTCACTTCATCCAGTATAATGTCACGCAGCGGCGCTCATCTCTAGTGGCTTTGATTGTCGTTGTGAAGGAGAATCATTTGCATGAATCTACAAAAGCGCTGGAGCTTGCCTGTAATGACTGATGAATATTGAGAGTGCAGGTGAGCTGTGAGCCGGATCCGTCTGATCGGCTCGTTGGGTTATTTCTGGCTGCTGTGGTGGAGCCGCCGCTCGCTGTTTGACTGTGTTTCCTGCGTCAGAAAGAAGCAGCTGTTCCAGTCTCAGCTCAGCGCAGCAGCTGCCAAACAATCTGCACCCTAAACCTGACAGCTGCACACCCCACAGACCAGCAGTTTCAGAATTAATGTTTCTAAAAGAAGTCTCTTCTGCTCACCGAGGCTGCATTTATTTGATCAAAAATACAGTAAAAATGTGAAATATTATTAGTTTAAAATATCTGTTTTCTATGTGAATATCTGTTAAGCTGTAATGTACAGTGGGGCAAAAAAGTATTTAGTCAGCCACCAATTGTGCAAGTTCTCCCACTTAAAAAGATGAGAGAGGCCTGTAATTTTCATCATAGGTATACCTCAACTATGAGAGACAAAATGAGAAAAAAAAATACAGAAAATCACATTGTAGGATTTTTAAAGAATTTATTTGCAAATTATGGTGGAAAATAAGTATTTGGTCAATAACAAAATTTCATCTCAATACTTTGTTATATACCCTTTGTTGGCAATGACAGAGGTCAAACGTTTTCTGTAAGTCTTCACAAGGTTTTCACACACTGTTGCTGGTATTTTGGCCCATTCCTCCATGCAGATCTCCTCTAGAGCAGTAATGTTTTGGGGCTGTCGCTGGGCAACACGGATTTTCAACTCCCTCCAAAGATTTTCTATGGGGTTGAGATCTGGAGACTGGCTAGGCCACTCCAGGACCTTGAAATGCTTCTTACGAAGCCACTCCTTCGTTGCCCGGGCGGTGTGTTTGGGATCATTGTCATGCTGAAAGACCCAGCCACGTTTCATCTTCAATGCCCTTGCTGATGGAAGGAGGTTTTCACTCAAAATCTCACGATACATGGCCCCATTCATTCTTTCGTTTACACGGATCAGTCGTCCTGGTCCCTTTGCAGAAAAACAGCCCCAAAGCATGATGTTTCCACCCCCATGCTTCACAGTAGGTATGGTGTTCTTTGGATGCAACTCAGCATTCTTTCTCCTCCAAACACGACAAGTTGAGTTTTTACCAAAAAGTTCTATTTTGGTTTCATCTGACCATATGACATTCTCCCAATCCTCTTCTGGATCATCCAAATGCTCTCTAGCAAACTTCAGACGGGCCTGGACATGTACTGGCTTAAGCAGGGGGACACGTCTGGCACTGCAGGATTTGAGTCCCTGGCGGCGCAGTGTGTTACTGATGGTAGCCTTTGTTACTTTGGTCCCAGCTCTCTGCAGGTCATTCACTAGGTCCCCCCGTGTGGTTCTGGGATTTTTGCTCACAGTTCTTGTGATCATTTTGACCCCACGGGGTGAGATCTTGCGTGGAGCCCCAGATCGAGGGAGATTATCAGTGGTCTTGTATGTCTTCCATTTTCTAATAATTGCTCCCACAGTTGATTTCTTCACACCAAGCTGCTTACCTATTGCAGATTCAGTCTTCCCAGCCTGGTGCAGGTCTACAATTTTGTTTCTGGTGTCCTTTGACAGCTCTTTGGTCTTGGCCATGGTGGAGTTTGGAGTGTGACTGTTTGAGGTTGTGGACAGGTGTCTTTTATACTGATAACGAGTTCAAACAGATGCCATTAATACAGGTAACCAGTGGAGGACAGAGGAGCCTCTTAAAGAAGAAGTTACAGGTCTGTGAGAGCCAGAAATCTTGCTTGTTTGTAGGTGACCAAATACTTATTTTACCGAGGAATTTACCAATTAATTCTTTAAAAATCCTACAATGTGATTTTCTGGATTTTTTTCTCATTTTGTCTCTCATAGTTGAGGTATACCTATGATGAAAATTACAGGCCTCTCTCATCTTTTTAAGTGGGAGAACTTGCACAATTGGTGGCTGACTAAATACTTTTTTGCCCCACTGTATTTCTGTGATGCGCAGCTGTATTTTCAGCATCATTCCTCCAGTCTTCAGTGTCACATGATCTTCAGAAATCAGTATAATATGCTGATCTGCTGCTCGAGAAACATATCTGATTATTATCAATGTTGAAAACAGTTGTGCTGCCCAATATTTTTGTGGAAACTGATGCATTTTATTTTTCAGGATTCACAGATGAACAGAAAGTTCAGAAGAACAGCATTTATTTGAAACAGAAATCTTTTCTAACATTATAAATGTCTTTATCATCACTTTTGATCAATTGAAAGCGTCCTTGATGAATAGAAGTGTTAATTTCTTCAAAACAAAAACATTGAGCATACAGTCAAACAAAAAATGATTCAGACAGCAGATATCATTTTTAATATTTTTTTATTACTAGTGGGTGCAGGACACTATAGTTCATAAATGTAAGTGAGGATAGCAAAATAAAGTAAACTGTGGCATATCACACCCAAACATACTTCATGCAGTGCACTTCCAGTTCAATTTGGGACAAAAAATTATTCAGACACTGTGACCTGAGCATGTGTTTTTCTTTAATAGCTAATACATCTTTCTACACCACAGACTGAACACAATGAAGCACGGCTTGGTAATTAGTTGAGCTAAATGGGTTTTATCTAATTGTGTTCTTAAATGTAACAGCTGACAGCTATTCAACAAAATTCATTACATACCTTTCTATCAAAGTTATCTGACATTATCAAGATGAATTTGTTCTGACACACTTTAACTCCGAGTTCTTATATTGTATTACCATTTTCTAAACTATAGCGAATAAACTGTGATGTAATGAGAACTGTTGAAGGTGTCTGGCCTGCATAATGCTGCATAATGAAACCCCAGCATGCTTTGTTTCTGCTGCTGTGTGTGTCCAGGCTCTCCGTTTGCTCCCGGGACTCCTGCGATTCCTCTCGGTCAGAGCATCACAGCGTCATCGTCCGGGGCGTCTCAGCCGTCTCAGGGTCAGCAGGCTGTGTTTCGTCTGCCGGCCACCGTCTCGCTCACCGGTGCGTCTCCAGCACACCCTCACTAGTGCACACTGCTCAGTGTTCACCGTCAGACCACCTCACAGTCCTCCTGTTATCATAGTTATGCACTATCCTGCTTTATTCAGTGCTGTTTACAGACTGAAGGTGTCTGTTGTTTTCTGCTGCTCTGTGCAGATCAGGGGTTTGTGTGATCTCACATTTCCAGCCACATATTTTCATGCAAATTTTTGGCATATTGCATAAACAACACTGATATGCAAAATGCACATGAAATATTACAATGTGCATTAAAAACATAATTTTTTATTTGATAAGAAAACATGCATTAGCTCTGATGGAGAACACATTTACTGAATAAATTCCTGATGCACAGCAAAAAACTACTTCATTAAGTATTGAAAACTGAGATAAAAATTAATAAAAACTTATTTTTTAAAAACAAAAACTAATAAAAATGACAAAATTACTCAAACTTTTAAATTAAAATGAAATTCTAAATATTAACAAAATCTATAATAGTAGCTCAATACTAAAATAATACTGATGCAAACCATGTTGTAAAATATTTGTGTTCAAATCATTAAGTAATTTATTAAGAAGCAGTGTAACTTTACTATAATTGAGATACTATTATACAGCTTTTATTGATATTTGGAATTGTTATAATTTTATATTTTCTGTTTTCATTTGAATTTTCGTGTTTTTCTTTTTTGTTGTCATTTTTACAAGCTTTTTTTTTTAATATGTCTGCATTTTTGTTTCAGTTTCAGTTTGAGTTATTTTAGTGCATCAAGTTAAACTAAATGAAAATGAGATGTTGCCTTGGAAACTAGCTGGAATAAAACAAGTTTGAAATTGTATATTTTATTTACTTTGGTTAAAATGTATTTTATTTTAAGGAAGTGGTTTAAGTTCTAGTAACAGCACTGTTTTGAGCACGTGAGATGGAAACGGTGCTTTATTTGCGAATGTTTAATGCAGTATTCTAGGTTTGATCCACAGATGTGAATGTAAATAATAACTAGAGGATCGCTGAAGCTGTGCTGAAGCTCGTAGTGGGGATATTCTGAGTGTTTTAGTGTCTGGTGTAATAAAACTCATCACGCTGCTGTGTGTTCATAAATCCGCTTTGATCAGTATCATATTCACTGGCACTGATGATCAGGTTGAGCTCACAGGAAGTGTGTGTGTGTGTGTGTCTGTCTGTCTGTGTGTGTGTGTATGCGTGTGTGTGTGTGCGTGTGTGTCTCTGTGTGTGTGTGTGGGTGTGTGGGTGTGTGTTTGTGTGTGTGTGTGTGTGTCTCTGTGTGTGTGTGTGGGTGTGTGGGTGTGTGTTTGTGTGTGTGTGTGTGTGTCTCTGTGTGTGTGTGTGGGTGTGTGGGTGTGTGTTTGTGTGTGTGTGTGTGTGTCTCTGTGTGTGTGTGTGGGTGTGTGGGTGTGTGTTTGTGTGTGTGTGTGTGTGTCTCTGTGTGTGTGTGTGGGTGTGTGGGTGTGTGTTTGTGTGTGTGTGTGTGTGTCTCTGTGTGTGTGTGTGGGTGTGTGGGTGTGTGTTTGTGTGTGTGTGTGTGTGTCTCTGTGTGTGTGTGTGGGTGTGTGGGTGTGTGTTTGTGTGTGTGTGTGTGTGTCTCTGTGTGTGTGTGTGGGTGTGTGGGTGTGTGTTTGTGTGTGTGTGTGTGTGTCTCTGTGTGTGTGTGTGGGTGTGTGGGTGTGTGTTTGTGTGTGTGTGTGTGTGTCTCTGTGTGTGTGTGTGGGTGTGTGGGTGTGTGTTTGTGTGTGTGTGTGTGTGTGTATGTGTGTGTGTGTGTCAGGCGGAGTGATGCCGCAGCAGCTCCAGAGCATCCAGGTCCAGTCCAGCGGTCAGTCGAGCTGCATCAGCACCAGCGCCAGCAGTCCAGAGCTCTCTCACAGCAGCACAGCCTCCACAGGTACAGCACACACTCACATACTGCATATACTTTCATTTATATATTTTCTGCTTTAAAGTTTTTTATTGTCTGCTTAGGTAAAATTTTAGTAACTTTGTTGTGCATTTTTTGTCCATTTTTTTTAAAAATAGGTATATGTGTATATATATATATATATTAGTGCTGTCAAATGATTAATCAATAAAAGTTTTTGTTTGCATAATATATGTGTGTGTTCTGTGTATATTTATGATGTATACATAAATACACACACATACAGTATATATTTTGAATATATAGGCATGTATTTACATTTATATTCATATAATTTATATTATAAATAAATATATTTAATAAATAAACGTAACCTATTTTTCTGAAATATATACATTCATGTGTGTTTATTTATATAGACATAATAAATGTACACGCACACACATATTTAAAAAATAAATAAAAATGTCAAAAAATGCACAACAAAGCTAAAAGTTACTATATATACACACACAAAGTTATATATAAAACTATATAATACAAATACATATATATTTTACAATTTCTAATTAAAGTTTTAATCTATATATTATTTTCTTCTTTAAAGTTTTTTTAAATTTTGTTGTGAATTTTTTTTTTTTTTTTTTACATTTACTTTTACTTTAAGTTAAACTAAATGAAAACGACATGTTTCCTTGGCTACAAAATGTTTTTAGCGTTTTTTTTTTCTTTTTTGCCAGCTATATCACTGCCCTGCATTATATTTGCTGAATGAAATAAAAATGCATTTAGAAAAATTACATTTAAATTGAAACCGTAGAAAGAAACCACAAATGTACCATCGATACAACAATATTAACCCTATTTTAACCATAATAATTGTAATAAAAGCCATGGTAATATGAATAATAATGTGTCGATTACTTACAAATTGTAGTCTGATTACAAATTACATGACCAAAATGATAGTTTGTAACGTAATTTATTGTATTACTCATATTAGTTAATGTATTCTGACTACTTTTCTAATTTTGGGCTACTGATGGCAAAAATATTGTCTTCTTTGCTCTTTCATATCACACTTTCTTACAAAACATGATGCATTTAGTTTCATCTTTGCTTTCGACAAGCATTAGTGTGGTGAAGAAGTCTTGTATTCTACACGAATCAGCAGAAAAACACCACGAACACATGATTCCTGTCTGAATCTGAGCCAGATTACATCTTTGACCCATTCTCAGCCCGTTTCACATGCATTACATTATTTGATGATTAATTCTGAATTACGGCCAGAGACGGAAGAAAATCAAAACATGAGCCTGATGTTTTCTGCTTTTACTGCATCCAAACAACCACAGAAAATTACAGATATTGTGTTTAAAAAAATGTATTAAATTGAAAAAAAATAAAAATTTGAAAACCAAAACTTTTCTCATTTTATTGATTTAATTATTTTGATAAGTGCATTAAAGCAGATACATACATATATATATGGTGAAAAATGTTCCTTCTTATTTTGTGTAAAGCTGATGAAGTAATACTGCTCTGAGTCTCCTCAGTGCGACGCTGCCTCCTGCTGTCAGTGACGCTTCTCTGTGTCTCCGCTGCAGTCAGTCTGCCAGCCATCGTCACCACCTCAGTGCCCACCTCCATGACGGGTCACATGATGTATCCCAGCCCACACACACTCATGTACGCATCAGCGCCCACGCTAGCAGACGGGAGTGTAGCGGTGCTCAACGCATTCACACAGGGACAGGTGTCACACACACCGACTCAGGACACCTCAAATATATTCCATTCTTTGTTGTCAACGTTATGAAGTGTATTAAACATTACGTTACGCCAGGGATTCATCCATGAACTGCTGATGAAAAGCTGGAAGACTTTACTAATGTATAAAGCATTGGTAGAAAAAACCGAATTAGAGCAAATCAAACGATGAGTAATTTACTGCCACTGTGTGAATTAATAGCTAATCGTGTGATCTATGAAAAAGTAACTGTATTCTTATTCTAGAATGTACTATAGTCTAATATTTGTTTAATCTGATTACGTGTTACGGTGTACATGTGATCAGTTACTGTGGAAATCCTTCAGATTCAGGCATGTTTCTGAAATCAGTCTGCAGCTGTTTGCTGAACGAGGCTCGTTGAGTATAATAGAGAGTCTCAGAACTGAGAGGGATGGTTTTCACCGCTTCACGCTGATCTGGGATCTGCTGGACTGACCTGAGATCAACCAGCGTAGTGTCCACACAATGATAACACGATTACCACAGTGAGAATGAAACTAAACCGGATAACAGAATGATAACCTCCAGCTGAACCACTGATGGCTTCTGAAATCATGCGACCCTCAGCTGAAACCGTGATTAAGCAGAGATGATTCGGTCTTCTGACAGACACAGACTGTGATTGTGAACAGCGGCCGTACTCCACAAGAATGAGTTTGAGAATCAAAGTCTTTTTTTACGAATCCGATATCATGAAAATGCTTGAACTGCCGGTACTTTACTCTACGAAGTGCAAACATTTCACAATGAACTGTTTGGTCAGCTCGGGTCCTCACAAATACAACAAATACGCTGCAGTGATTGTGTTTCATTGGTTTCCAGTGGACGGTGTTCTGGCCTCAGGACGTCCCTTACAGCAGTCTGGGTCCTCTGGGCGCTCTGGCCAAGCATCTGGTGGACTATCATTATCCTGTGCTGTATTACGGGTGAGTGAGCGCCGGCATTCACACGCTGAGCTCAGAGCCGATGCTGATGATGTTTGCTGTGTTTCAGATGGTTTCTGACGTGGCTCATCCATCTGTTCGAGGCTCTTTTTGCGCTGAAGGTCTGCAGGTGAGACACTGTGTTTTTAATGATGGTTTACAGTATCGGGGTGTTTCATCTTTTCTACCACAAGGTGGCAGTACACACCATCAGATAATTCTGTGTGCGTTATGTCAACTTACTGTACTTACGGAATCCTGGATTATTAATGGCGTTAACATGTTCACACACTAATCGGTGTGTGGCGTGTTTGTGTCTGCAGTGATAAAGGCATCGACAGCACATCCACACGCTTGCTGTGGTTCGCTCAGACGTTCCTGTTTGGTTTCGCCTCTCTGGGTCTTCTGGTGAAATACAAGCCCGACGGCCGACCCAAACGCCAGTGACCGAAACCAGAGCTCGTTTCCCAGCAGCACACTGATCTTTATATTCCAGAGGATTTATCAACCAGCAGGTTATATCTGAACAGTCACATCCACCTCACTGGAACAGCCTTTCGCTAAAGGGGCCTTGTTTACACGATCCTGGTTCAGTACTGAAGCTCTATCAGCAGCATAAGTCACATAACGTCTGTCAGCACAGAAAATCACTTCAGCTTGCTCCTCAGTGCAGGTACAGTGCAAAACAAGAGCAATAAACATCCAATTACACACTGCTATACTAGCTAACCTCAGACTAGTGTGATGCAATCACTTACTAACCTCGACTGGTGTAGTTACAGTATATCTAATGTCCCTGTAATGGCCATGTAAATCCAAAGCAGCTAACTTTCACACAGTGTGCTCAGAGACGGGTTACATCCAGAAAAATCCAGAAATTCATGGGTGATGAATAACTAGAAATCTATCCGTCTAAAGCTTTAGTCCCATGATGAAATAGACTAAACTTCCCAGTGTACAACAGAATAAGAGAGCCCTCCATATAAGCTATAATATTTACTCCAGTACACTGGAGGGAAAAAAAATGCCTTTAAACAATCTTCACTCAGAAAAGAAATGCATTGAATTAAACATGAAATCTTGAAGTAGAAAAACTGAAATTGTATTTTCAGCAACACCTAAAGCCTTCTTGTATGGTGCATTATAAATATATTCATATTATATACATTGTATCTTTTGTATAAATAATTGTATCCAAAATTGAAAGTTCAGATTCCTGTCTCGGCGGTGCAGCTTCATTCAGTACGGCAAGATCAACACTTCACAAGTAGCAACACCTAAAGCCTTCTTGTATGGTGCATTATAAATATATTCATATTATATACATTGTATCTTTTGTATAAATAATTGTATCCAAAATTGAAATGCATTATAATATTTGCAGATCTGAAATTGGTCGTTTGCATCGTTCTTTTTAAAGGTGTAACAATGAGTAGATACGTGTTATAATTATTCAGGAGATCATACAATGCATTATATCAAAAGGCTTTAAAGTATGAGTTTTATATTTAAAAAGATACTTTGATATTCCGTTTTATTTTCAATTACATTTTTTTTTTTATGACCGCACTAACGCACCGTGGGCCTGTGATGATCTCCAGACACGCTTAACACCAACTCACACTCACAATAATAGTGCTGCTTGTACTGCAGGATTCCCTTTGGCTCATTTTGTGAAATCATAAAAATATATGACCAACGGTTACACTCCATCCTCACATGAAAAACTGATTTATCAATTTAATAATTGACTGAACTGTTCGGTCTGATCCCAACTATAGTCAGTGACTCCATGCTGCCATCTTCAGATTCTGATAATTTTAGTAATTGTATATTTTTATGCTGCTCAATATCTGAATATGCATTTTTATGCTTATTAGAGTACTGTGATGTATGGAGGCTTGTTTCTGCCACAGAATAAAAAATTAAGAAAAAGGTAAATGCAACTTTTTATCTCACAATTCTGACTTTTCTAGCAATTCTGAGAAAAAAAGAATTGCAGCATATAAACACTGAATTGTGATATATAAACTTTTTTACATTAATTTACATTCAGGATTTTCTTTTTTCTTTTTCTTTTTTTACCAAGGAATAAAAAAATAAAAACCATGAATTTTTAATCTCACAATTCTTTCTTTTTTCTAGCCATTGCAAGTTTGTATCACAATATCAGAATTGTGAGATGAAATGACACATTGCATTTTTAATTTTTTATTCTGCTGCAGAAGCGGGCTTCTATAGTGACATTATCTTAACAACGTCAAACTTTATGTGCAGTGTAATTTGCTTTGGCTGGAAGCATCTGCCAGAAGCATGAATGTCAAATGTAGATATAAGGATGTGGAGTCAGTCCCTAGTGAGATGATATGGTAGGTGTGTGCTGAGCAGCTGGAGCAGATGCAGATGTGCAGTGTTTGGCTGATGAGCGTCTCTCTTCTGCAGATGGTGATTGGTCAGCAGTCCAGCGGCAGCAGCAGTAGCCTGGCCGAGCTTCAGGTCGTTAATCTGGACGCCAAAAACGACTGACCGCGCCGCCAGAGACTGACGCCGCTATTTATTAACGCCTTTCTGAGATTGACCTTTATACAGTTCCTCATTTATACGTGTGATTCTACAGTTTCTGCTGTAGATGTGTGTGTGTGTGTGTGTGTGTGTGTGTGTGTGAGAGAGAGTATAGGTACTGTCTACAGTCAGTGCTTCACATCAGACAAATACTCTAGTATTGATCTGAATAGCGCTTCTGTGTTTTTGTATGCAAGTTGTGTGTGTGTGTGTGTGTGTGTGAGAGTGTGTGTGTGTGTGTGTGGGAGAGAGAGAGTGGAGAGTGGATGTGTG
>JADLZM010014794.1:172096-191518 GCA_018148995.1 Sinocyclocheilus maitianheensis
AGTTTCACAATTTGAGTTGAATTACTGAAATAAATGAACTTTTCCACGACATTCTAATTTATTGAGATGCACCTGTATATGTGTCCCTGCAGCACAAAAGCAGTGTTAAGTCGCTGGGGGATATTTGTAGCAATAGCCAACAATACATTGTATGGGTCACAATTATACATTTCTCTTTTATGCCAAAAATCATTAGGATATTAAGTAAAGATCATGTTCCATGAAGATATTTTGTAAGTTTCCTACCGTAAATATATCAAAACTTCATTTTTTGATTAGTAATATGCATTGCTAAGAACTTCATTTGGACAACTTTAAAGATGATTTTCTCAATATTTAGATTTTTTTGCTCCCTCAGATTCCAGATTTTCAAATATTGTCCGATCCTAACAAACCATACACCAATGGAAAGATTATTTATCCAGCTTTCAGGTGATGCATACATCTCAGTTTTAAAAAATTGACCCTTATGACTGGTTTTGTGCTCCAGGGTCACATATAGGCAAGCAGATGAGCCCAGAATATGAACGCAATTCTTCCTTTTTATTATGTTAAAATTCTAGGTATGATTGATTTTCTGGGTCAATGGATTCAGTACAGTTCACCAAAAAAAAAAAAAAAAATCAGGTAAAAACAGTACATTTTCAACATTAATACTTTTCACACATTACAAAAAAAGGTGAGCATGAGAGCATTTATCAAAACAAAAAAATTGATATATTAACTTTTTGAAACATTTTAAATTATGAACTTAAAATATTAAAATATTTAAAATGTTTTTAAAAAAAAAAAAAAGATTTATTTTGATTTATTTTTGTGAGCTTTCCTGAAGCTCAAACAGTACAGCATGGTGCTCGCAATGCCAAGATCGTGGGTTCGATTCACATGCACGACGTGAAAGATTGACACTAAAAGCATAAATGTAAAAACCCTCAGAGGTTAACACAAAACCTCAGAGTGTCGAAATTTCGCAGGCATGCTCATGACCGCAGAAAAGAGTCACAATTTCCAGAAAAACATCCTTTGTTAACCAGTATGTCCGTCGACTAAAAAATGTGTTGAATGAATGAATGATGCATTTATATAGCGCTTTATCGTGTATTGTTGTACACCCAAAGCGCTTTACAATCATGTGGGGGGGTCTCTCCTCAACCACCAGGTCAAATTCACCTGGAAATAAATGTGAGCATCTCCATAGAAACCCATTTGTAAGAAGCACGCTTAATTGCATGTGAAGCATTTTGTGTTCATGTGCTTGTTGTATATGGTATGCACCATAATTATGGTGTACACTGAATTTGGTTGTCTTAACACATTGTCACATTAAGTGTTTTACGGTTGAATCCTGCAACACTCTAATATTAAAAACCAGGTTTTGGAACGGAGCAAATGTGTGATACGGTTGAAGAGTCTCAGCAGTTTTCGTCACTCAGAACTGTTCTTGGGGCAGAATAGAGCATGTTATTTGTATTAAACAGATTCCACGAGAATTCAGTTTCTTTGGTTGGATTCCCTGAGAATGCATGAACTGATCAAGTGCAAACCTTGAATGCAGTGTAAGATGCTTTGGATGAACACGTCTGCCAAAATGCATGAATGTCAAACGTTATAGGAAGCCTGAAACTGTAGATACTGGACTGAATGGAGCCGATGATCTTTAAGATACCTGACAGAGATGACTTTGTCCACCGTTTTCTTGGCCAGCTGGAAGCAGTGTGTTCCCAGAGAGTGATCCACCAGATCTGTGTGAGCGAACACAGCACAGAGGCATCAGAGCGGCTCACAGGAGACACAGCGGGTTAGTTTGAGAGATGTTACCTCTGTAGAGTTTCTTGTTGGGGTTGCAGTAGAGGTCTTTAATGGGAGAGTCTGTTTTGAGCGACTGCAGTAGAAGAGGAAAGTCCTCCGGTTCGACGCCCTGCATTAAACACAGCCGTTACTGTACAGATCGAACAGTATACTGTTATATGTTAACGGTATACAATACTTCTTTTCAGCAAGGATGTGCTAAACTGATACAAAGTGATAGTAAAGACTTCTATTGTTACAAAAGATTTCTATTTTAAATAAATGCTGAAAATCTTCACAATTTACTGAAAACAGTATCACAGTTTCCACAGAAATATTGTGCAGCACAACTGTGTTCAACATTGATAATAATCAGAAATGTTTCTCGAGCAGCAGATCAGCATATTATACTGATTCCTGAAGATCATGTGACACTGAAGACTGGAGGAATGATGCTGAAAATACAGCTGCGCATCACAGAAATACATTACAGTTTAACAGAGATGTTTTAAATTGTAAAAATATTTCAGAATATTACTGTTTTTTTCCATGTTTTTGATCGCCTTGATGAGCAGAACAGACTTCTATAAAAGCATTACAGATCTTACTGATCCCAAACTTGAATGGCAGTGTGTATTAATTATCCTGACACATTCACAGATCTGATGCTCAGATGCATGCGTTCGCTCAGCTTTAACCAAGACCGGTTCAGACCGCACTCACTATGACAGAGATGCGAGGGTTCAGGTGTTTGATGGCAGCTGCGGTTCCGGTCAGGAGCCCACAGTGTCCACCCGCAGGCACGATGACCGCGTCCAGCTTGGGCACCTGCTCGTAGATCTCCAGACCCACGGTTCCCAGACCTGCCAGATACACGGCGCTGTCGTCCCTGCGGATGCGTGAGAGATGGATCAGACACACTCTCCCGAAGCAGAGGGTCGTGTTCAGTGCTCAGGGTTGAAGAGGCACAGGTTTGGACTCGTCTGTTCGTTCTTTTATTTGTTAGAATAACAGTGCAGTGATTGAAACTCTGTGAATGATGTAGAAATCAAAGCGGGGTAAACATAAACAAAACCTGCTTTGTATTTCAGTTTATTCTTTGGATAGATTCCAACAGCTCATGTTATTTCACTCACTTTTTCTGATGTTAACACTTTATTTTGAGGTGTCCTTGTTGCGTGTGCTTACTATTACAATTACAGCATAGTTACATGCAAGTAACCTTAAGCCAAACCCTAACCATATACAGTACTAAGTACATGTAGTTCATTAATATTTCTCAGTACTTGAATGTATAATTACACTGTAACAAGGACACATTAAAATAAAGTGTAACCTTTCTGATGCACAGACAATCTAACCCATCTTTTCTAATACTTGCACTTGCTTAAAGTTTGGAGTAATTCAGATTTTTAAATGTTTTTGAAAGAAGTGTTTTCTGCTCACCGCGGCTGCATTTATTTGATCAAAAATACAGTAAAAATGTGAAATATTATTAGTTTAAAACAGCTGTTTTCTATGTGAATATCTGTTAAGCTGTAATGTATTTCTGTGATGCGCAGCTGTATTTTCAGCATCATTCCTCCAGTCTTCAGTGTCACATGATCTTCAGAAATCAGTATAATATGCTGATCTGCTGCTCGAGAAACATTTCTGATTATTATCAATGCTGAGCACAGTCGTGCTGCACAATATTTGTGTGGAAACTGTGATACACTACCAAAACTACCAATGTTTGGAGTCAGTATTTTATTTTTTTAGAGAAATGAATAGTTTTATTTATCAAGGATGCATCAAATAGGTCAAAAGTGTCAGTAAAGACATTTATAATGTTACAATGGATTTCTGTTTCAAATAAACGCTGTTCTTTTGAACTTTCTGTTCATCTGTGAATCCTGAAAAATAAAATGCTTCACAGTTTCCACAGAAATATTACTGTGTTCAACATTGATAATAATCAGAAATGTCTCTCGAGCAGCAGAGCAGCATATTATACTGATTTCTGAAGATCATGTGACACTGAAGACTGGAGGAATGATGCTGAAAATACAGCTGCGCATCACAGAAATACATTACAGCTTAACAGATATTCACATAGAAAACAGCTGTTTTAAACTAATAATATTTCACATTTTTACTGTATTTTTGATCAAATAAATGCAGCCTCGGTGAGCAGAACACACTTCTTTCACAAACACGAACAAATCTGAATTCTTCCAAACTGTTGAGCGGTAGTGTACAGTACAGTATGCAGACTCAGGCCTCTTCTCCTCATCTGAACTGTAGATGTCACTGCAGGATTCAGAGAGTAGAAGTGAATCACATGATAAATGACAGACACAAACACAGAAGCTCCTCTTGAATGAGTCCGAGGTGTCTAGATAATGAAGATGCTGTCTGTCTGTCTGTCCATGCAGAGCTCACCATCATGTCGTCTAACGTGTTTCATCTACAAGCATCTTAACGTCTTATAGTTGCATTCATTGAAGCTCTAATCCGCTAATCTAATGCATGACGATATTATAAACATTAACATCATGATTTTCTGAAACTACACTATATTGCCAAAAGTATTGGAACCCCTTTCTTTAGAACAGAAAAAGGCACTTCCAAAACTGTGGCAACAGAGATGCAAACATAATTAATGGATTTAAAAATTGAATTTCCATCTCTGTTGCAACAGTTTTGGAAGTGTCTAAAATGGCTGTATTCATATGTACAAGTCACTGGTGTTTGCTGATTTTTTTGTCTTCAAGAATCTGCTGAAACACATCTCTTACATCTTTATTTGACCCTCTAACTCTAGCACTCTCTATTCTAATTCTATTTTATCTATTTGTTTTCCTTTTTTTATAAAAAAAAAAACACATGACCATCACTTGCACTCTATTTGTATTCTAACTGCTTATTTTTCTTTAAAAAAAAAAACTCTTATACACACGCGCACACACACACACACACATGCACACACACACACACACACACATATATATATATATATGGATGTGTTGTATATATTAAAAAACACCTTGCTACGTCACTGCGTTGGGTTAACCGAGACTTTTCACAGCACTTGCATATCATTGCTCTTTTGTTGGTTTTGATTGTTTCTATTGTCCTCATTTGTATCAATGACTAAATGTAAATGTGATGAGTTTTTGGCTCAAGGTCCGCATTTAAAGTCACAGCAGACCAGTTAAGTTCTTCCACACGGACTCAATCAATCATTTCTTTCTGAACCTTGCCTTATACACAGAGGCATCGTCGTGTTAGAATAGAAAAACTGTCCAAACTGTTGCTATAAAATTAGAAGCACACAATTCCCTAGAATATCATTATATGCTTAAACATTAAGATTTGTACTCATGACTAAAGTAGTCAAACCTGTTCATTAGAAGGGAGTGTCCCAATACTTATGGCAATACAGTGTATGTGTATTGTGAAAAGCACTTTACGGATCATGTGAAATTTGAGAAATGCATGAGAAATAAGCATGCAGTGTGTAGATGCACACTCACTCCTCCAGACACAGGTATCCGTTCTCTCGGGCCAGGTGTCTGGCGTGGTTGATGGAGTCTCGGGCCGTGCTACCATAGGAAATAACCATAGCGCCGTAGTCTCTGTACATGCGCAGGCGCGGAGGAGAGCTGCACGCCGGCATGATGACGAACACCGGGATCCGCAGCTCCACCGCGTGATACGCCACCGCCATCGAGAAGTTACAGTCTGTGGCCACGATCACACCCTTCCTCTGCTGATCCTGGAGCAGCACACGGTCACACTCATGTCTGACATTATATTTCATGTGATGATAACAATATATCTGTCATGACAGCTCTCGGAGATGGTAATGTACATGACCGTGTTAATGTATTTGGTCTCGGCGGAATAGATCTGCTACGCTGCTGCTGCTGCGGCAGAGCAAGTACCAAGACTTGCTGCCAATACATTCACAACATGCTGCTGTGAGCGTGTAAGAAATACTGCTGCTGCACATATAACATACATGAAATAACCCCATATAGCATACATGAATCACCTCGTAGCAGATCTATACAGGTGGAGCTGGGGAAGGTGGAGGGTTTCTGAAGTGCGCACAGCAAACAAAAGCCAGGTATTTGAATATTGAGCAAGAAAGTCAAGAAAGCAGAAATTACATTAGTCTCACAGTAACACTCAGTTTTGCTTTTATAAAATTAAATATAATTTATTAAATATAATATCAGTTGTATTATCATATGTTTAATTTATGATATTATATTTAATATTACAAAAATTATGTATTTCAAGAAACCCAAAATTAAATTGCAAATATTTGCACTGTAATGCTCAGTTTTATTATCATACCTTTAATGTATAGTTTTATATTTAATATTGCTATAATATGTCAACAAAGCAGAAATTACATTTCATCAAAATCCACATAGTATCATTTAGTTTTATTTTTATGAAATTATATATCATATGTTAAAAACACACATTTTGTATTTTAATTCCTGGTTCCTAACACATTATTGTCATATCAAATATATTATCCATTTTATTATCATATATTTAATATATGATGTTTTCTTTAGTATTATAATAATATATGTCAAGAAACCAGAAATTACAATGGCTCGCAAATGTATAAAAGAGTATGACTTTCATTGTATTAAATCACTAAGAGTGTGTTTCTGCAGAATTGAACACTAAGAGACATTCTGTCTTCATTGTAACATGAAATCTATGGTTGTATCATTACAAACCGATGCTTTGTCTGTAAATGAAGTTTGTGCATGACTCTTGCTGTGATATATATGACGTGTGTCTGTGTGAGATGCTGTATATACGGGTGTGTGTTAAAGGTGAGGCAGGTCTGACCTGTTTGAGAGAGGACAGCAGGTACAGCGCTCCTCTCTCCTTCACTGAACCCGTGTAATGCAGATGCTCTTTCTTCAGGAAGATCTCCATGCCGTACAGTTTGGACAGTCTGGAGTACTGCGGGCAGAGCGCACACCTTCATGACACTTTTATATCACACATTTTTAGCAGTCATTAGTGTGTGTGTGTGTGTGTGCGCGCGCGTGTGTGTGTGAGTGTCTGAGTGTGAGTGAGTGTGTGAGTGTGAGTGTGAGAGAGAGTGAGAGAGAGAGTGTGTGTATGTGTGTGGGTGTGTGTGAGTGAGTGAGGGTGTGTGTGTGGGTGTGCGTGCGAGTGTGTGTGAGTGAGTGAGGGTGTGTGTGTGGGTGTGCGTGCGAGTGTGTGTGAGTGAGTGAGGGTGTGTGTGTGGGTGTGCGTGCGAGTGTGTGTGAGTGAGTGAGGGTGTGTGTGTGGGTGTGCGTGCGAGTGTGTGTGAGTGAGTGAGGGTGTGTGTGTGGGTGTGCGTGCGAGTGTGTGTGAGTGAGTGAGGGTGTGTGTGTGGGTGTGCGTGCGAGTGTGTGTGAGTGAGTGAGGGTGTGTGTGTGGGTGTGCGTGCGAGTGTGTGTGAGTGAGTGAGGGTGTGTGTGTGGGTGTGCGTGCGAGTGTGTGTGAGTGAGTGAGGGTGTGTGTGTGGGTGTGCGTGCGAGTGTGTGTGAGTGAGTGAGGGTGTGTGTGTGGGTGTGCGTGCGAGTGTGTGTGAGTGAGTGAGGGTGTGTGTGTGGGTGTGCGTGCGAGTGTGTGTGAGTGAGTGAGGGTGTGTGTGTGGGTGTGCGTGCGAGTGTGTGTGAGTGAGTGAGGGTGTGTGTGTGGGTGTGCGTGCGAGTGTGTGTGAGTGAGTGAGGGTGTGTGTGTGGGTGTGCGTGCGAGTGTGTGTGAGTGAGTGAGGGTGTGTGTGTGGGTGTGCGTGCGAGTGTGTGTGAGTGAGTGAGGGTGTGTGTGTGGGTGTGCGTGCGAGTGTGTGTGAGTGAGTGAGGGTGTGTGTGTGGGTGTGCGTGCGAGTGTGTGTGAGTGAGTGAGGGTGTGTGTGTGGGTGTGCGTGCGAGTGTGTGTGAGTGAGTGAGGGTGTGTGTGTGGGTGTGCGTGCGAGTGTGTGTGAGTGAGTGAGGGTGTGTGTGTGGGTGTGCGTGCGAGTGTGTGTGAGTGAGTGAGGGTGTGTGTGTGGGTGTGCGTGCGAGTGTGTGTGAGTGAGTGAGGGTGTGTGTGTGGGTGTGCGTGCGAGTGTGTGTGAGTGAGTGAGGGTGTGTGTGTGGGTGTGCGTGCGAGTGTGTGTGAGTGAGTGAGGGTGTGTGTGTGGGTGTGCGTGCGAGTGTGTGTGAGTGAGTGAGGGTGTGTGTGTGGGTGTGCGTGCGAGTGTGTGTGAGTGAGTGAGGGTGTGTGTGTGGGTGTGGGTGTGAGTGAGTGTGTGTGTGTGTGTGTCGTACCGTGCAGGGTGTTTTCTGAATCCCGGCCTGCTGGAGTTTGAAGGCGGCGGCGCTGATGTCCTCGAAGCGCAGATGTTCAGGAGGAGCTTTGGCTGATGTCTTGCTCTCTCCGCTCTTCTTCACGGCTGGTTTGGGTGTGGACAGTAACTGGACCTCTGGCGCTTCGGAAACGCTGGTCTCGAAGACCTTCACGTCTCCATTGAGGTACTCTTCGGCCCCGAAGTCCTTCAGGCGTTCTGGGCAGATGAGCGTGGAGCGGCGGCCCAGGCGACCGTTCCCGATCTGGCCGTCTTTAGCGCAGGGGCCGCTGTGGAAGGAGCAGTCGGGTTTGGAGGATCCTCTGCGCTGCTCCGCACTGTCCCAGGAAAAACCCAGAGTAATTCCTATAATTCCTGTTTATTGATTCATAAATATGTCTCTTTCTCTTCTCCTCTGCATTTCTCCTCTACTCTAGCTCGTTTAATAATATAGTTTTTACTAAACCTGCTCTAGAAATACTGTGACTCTTATGACAAATTGCCAAGTCACTCTGAATGAAGAAATGTAAATGTATGCAGCAGGTTTTATAATAACTAAAACTAAAATTAAAACCATCAAAAAATATTGTTACTTTAAATAAACATGTACAAATATAAAAAGCCATTTATTTTTGCTAGTTGCCAATTTCTCATTTGAATTTAGTTTAACTTGATGTACTAAAAAAACTAAAACAAAAATACAAAAAACCTTTATAGACATATATAAAAAAACTAAATCACACAACAAAGTTACTAAAACTTTAACATGAAAATGAAAACAGAAAATATAAAAATATAAACAATAAAATTTTTACCTCAATGATACTAAAATAACAGGTATGTAGAAATATCAGTAACACTTTACAATAAGAACATTAATGCATCTTTGTTAATGTTAGTCAATAAAAGTGCAACTGTTCATTGTTAGTTCATGTTAGCTCAGCTCCATTAAATACTATTAATAGATATGACTTTTGATTTTAATAATGCATTAGTAAATGTTGAAATTCACACTGACTAAAATTAATAAATGCTTTAGAAGTATTTTTAATTGTTAGTTCATGTTAACAAATGTAGTTAACTAATGCTAGTTAATGGAACCTTAATGTAAAGTGTTAGCGAAATACCATATTAAATATAATATACATTTTATTGTCATGTTTAATTATATAAATGTTATTATATTTAGTATTAAATTTAAATTTATGACAAGAAATCAGAAATTGCATTACAAAAAATGTCTAACTATTCTCGTCATTTCGACTTGATTCTCAAAATGTTTCAACTTTATTCTCGTAATTTCAGCTTTATTCTCAAAATATTTAGACTTTATTCTCATATCGCTACGACTTTATTCTCGTAATACGCTATGATTTAATTCTCGTAATTTTGACTCAATTCTCAAAATATTTCGACTTTATTCAAAAAAATATTTCGACTTTATTCTCATATTGCTACGACTTTTTTCTCAAAATATTATGACTTTAATCTCATAATTTTATATTTTTTAGTTGTTTTTCGTACGACTCAGAGGTGCATTTACACAGCAATTACAACTGCTTAAATTAGCTGCCTTTGATTGCTGCGGTGGGTCAGAGCTGAATTTAGTCTGGCTTTTATGCTGCATCCGTCTGAATTGTGAGCAGCCTTAACTCAGCTGTGTAAAGTGAAGTTAATAGTATTTCAGTGTCTGTGGCCGTGTGTCCAGCTCTGAAGTCTATTAATATCTGAGCTCTGCAGGTCTGACCTCTTCCCTCATTCCCACGTCACAGCGTCTCTGTTATAGAGAAACACCCTCTGATGAACCCTTTGATTTTTTTGATGCTCATAATTTTTGATGATGATGAAATTTGATGCACACATTTCTAAATAATCAATCTTTGCTGATAAACCTATTTCACACTCAATCTACTGCATGTCTTCTGTCGTCTGAGTGATAGTTTAGAGTTTTTTTCTTGTGTCTTTCTCGTGTCAAATCTGGACTGATTTTGATCAAGTAAGCATTAGAATAACGTCAGTAAGATCTCCAGATGAACACTTACTGCACTGAAGCAGCTCAGCTTTACTTGATTCTCCATCAATCATGTTTTAGAGTCTCAAATCTGATCCTCAGGATCTTTTGAGGAGCGTTTGTTTCCAGAAGCTTTACTTTCACTGTTCCTCAGCGGAGGAATGATCTTCACAAGCCTCCAGAACATCTCACATCTTCTGAGGAGCCTTTATTTCTTCAGCTCTCAATCACTGCATTATATGTTTGGAGCATTTCAGCCTCATCTTATATTACTGGAGATATAGAGCCACGACTGATATTTAGATAATTTTATGTCAGTATCTGCTCTACTGAGCGTCATTACAAGCATTAGAATTTCATCATACAAATATCAGCATCAGTTTGAGTCTCTGAATAAAATTGAGCTGTTTTTTCCTCCACTTTATCAGAATATATAAGACATAAAATCCTGATGCATCAAAAAAACGCATATGCAAACTTTTAAAATATTTTGTCTAACATTTAAAAAAAAAAAAAAAAAGTCTAACTATTATTTTATAAATCAGACTTTACAGGGTTATTGTCATACATTAATAAAAGAGCTCTCTCAGCTCTCATTCTCTCACACGTTTACCGTGGCAGGAAGAGGAGGATGAAGGTGAGGAAGAGTCTGAGGAGGATGCAGACTAAAGCTTGGAGGAGCGACAGGAGAGTGGCGTTCTCTGTGAGCTGTGGGAACGGAGGGAGAGCTACGGATGAGCACGGGTCTGCTGCTTCTACAGGAGAAGGATCGGGAGCTTTGGAAGCGGGCTGAGGAGCATCAGCCCTCTTTGAAGCTCCAGCTTGAGACCTGCTGGGTTTTCTCGGAGCGGGATGAGGAAGAGGAGATGCTGACGGTGATGGAGATGAAGCCTGGTGTCTCAGTGTGAGTTCTGGTCCAGGTTTGGGCGTCTCAAGGGTTGGAGGAAGCACAGGATGGGAAGGAGAACACAGCGGATCCGCTACACCCGTCACATCACTTCTCTCAGACTCAGGAGGACACTGGGAAGCAGCTGGAGGCTCTCTAAGGGTTTCAGACACACACTACCAGTCAAAAGTTTTTGAACCGTAAGATGTTTAATGTTTTTAAAGAAATCTCTTCTGCATTTATTTGATCCAAAATACAGCAAAAGCAGTAATATGATTTCTGAAGCATCATGTGACTGGAGTAATGATGCTGGAAATTCAGCTTTGAAATCACAGGAATAAATTACAGTTCAAAATATATTCAAATAGAAAGCAGGTATTTTAAATAGTAAAAATATTTCACAATTTTACTGTTAAAAAGTGCTTTTACATTTATTTGCTGTACTTTGGATCAAATAAATGCAGGCTTGGTGAGCAGAAGAGACTTCTTTAAAAAAAACATGAAAAATCTTATTCTTCAAAAACCTTTGACGCACACGCTACGGTTTCCCACCTCTGCCAGAAGGGATCGTATTCCTCGCTGTCACTAAAGCTCCTCCGCGTCTCCTGCGCCTGCAGGCCGTCCTTCACAAAGTTAGCAAAAAACTGCGCTGCGAAATTCATCCTGGACTCCAGCTGACATGAAATACACTCTCTCTGTTCAGAAGTATTGTCCTCGTCCTGCACAACATTAGCTGACCGCTCAGGGTTATTTAAGGAGGGATTAGCAATAATCACACGCTGAAGTCTCTCCGGCCCTTCAGTCCTCCAGGACTCCACCTACAGCTCTATTCCTGTATCAGACCCGGGTTAAACCCGCCTCTCACGTGGTATAATCAGACTCTCTAAAGGGATAGATGAGGACTTTGTCCGGCAGAAAGTGTCCTCCATAAGACCTCAAGCTCTGACCTCTAGGACAGGCCAAATCCTCCTCAGACCGGATCACAGATCACCTCTGACTTCACAATCATCATTTATGATGCTCCAGACTTTAGGAGGCTCCAGAAATGCTGCAGCCATGATATATAGGGTGACATGATATATATAGCCACCCCTTGTTTCTAGACAACCTTAAACTAAACTGGTAATATGACCACAAATATATGAAGAGTTATCCATTTTACTCACCATGTGATGGCCCATGGAATGATTGGTGACTACATTTATGTTAAAAAAATGACTTTTTTATGCGTCATCTGAACAATTACATACAAATCTGAGAAGATATCACACATGTTTGTGCTTTAGGAAGTTATGAGGCTATACTCTTTGCATGATGTTAGCCCTAAATTGCTGGATGATGCAAGTTTGTTAAAAAGGTAGGAGTGGGGTAATTTGAGCTAGTGGCTCAACACCTCTTATGATTATAATGTATTATTTTACTGCAATTCTACATTATATTCCATTAATTTTAGGCCAAACATTTTTTTTTAAATTTTGTTCTGAAAAGTTTAAATAAGCCTTGTTTATGAAAATTGGCCATTGACGTGTTTATGAAATTGTTAGCCCAGTTCTGTGTGGTCAATTGCAGTTTTTTTTACTCTTCAATTTGAACTTTAATTTGTTCTGTAATTTTTTTATAATTAAAACGCCTTTGAAGTTGTGAACTGTATCTTTTAGCAAAACTTTGTTGGGCCACAGCTGGAGAAAAACCCTGGATTTTAAACACGGATTTTAAAAAGTAATTTTTATTGAATTTCTATTCCTTTGATGTAGATTGAGGTTAAAAAACTTTCCATTTTACTTCAGCATAATCAATGACACAGTTTAACTCCATGTGGCTCAACTTTGAGCCAAGAGACCACTTTTGTTTTGGAAAGCCATATTTTAAAACCAGTTTATTTTATATCCAAAGTGATCATTCCCAAGGATGCACTACATCCTGAAGTTTATGTACATATTTAAGTTGGACCCATTATTGTCATGTGCTCGCTTTACAAACACATAAGTAAAAATGGGCTCAACTCACCCCGCTCTCCCCTACAATTAATATTGATTATAGATTATACACACTCACCATCAGCTTTCAATGTTAACCTCTGAGCACATTTAAAGGACATATAATCTCATTGGTTAACCAAATTTGTAAATTTCTAAAGGAAATGTAAGTGTTTGTCCACCACAGTGGTTCTGTGTGGTTTTTCTTTTCTTGTCTGGTGCTCAAGAGTCCTGCATCCTCGTGTCTCTGTGATCTTCTGGCTTGTGTTACTAGTAACTTGTTACAGTAATAATATTACTTTTTGCTAGCTAGTAGTGTAACTAATTACTAATAAGGTTTCAGTAATAATATTACAGTTTCCATCCATAAAACAGCTCATTACTTAGTTACTTTTGATTCCTCAACCCCTACTGATTTAAAGTTTAACAATCCAGTAATTCCTAGATTTTCATAATTTTCACAACTCATAAGCTCATTAAGTGCAGGAGGCAAGCTTGGAATATGGAAAAGGTTACATTTGGCGAATGGAAATATTGCCATTACATTGATTTTGTCAGGAGAAAAGATGCTCTGATCCCGATATAAACTGCATTACTAGAATTAAAAATCTTTTTAGAAAGCAAAGCATTTTCTCATGAACTTATGCTATTTCTTTTGATAAAATACATCATGAAATATAATCATATATGGGTAACAGAAATGATAGCTTCAAGCTACACGATGAGAATAATACAACACTTCTACTTAAATGTCACTATCAATCACCATTGAGCGTTTGTAAAAATTTCTGACTGTGATCCAAGTGAGGCAGAAATACATTCTTAGTAACATTTTAGAAGATTTTTTTGGGTTACAACTTTTGTGGGGCGTGAAAGAAAAGTAATGTAACTAACTAGTAGTGCAACAGTGACAGTGTTGGGGAAAGTTACTTTTAAAAGTAATGCATTACAATGTTGCGTGACTCCCTAAAAAAAGTAACTAATTACGTTACTTAGTTACTGTTTATGGAAAGTAATGCGTTACGTTACTTTTGAGTTACTTTTTAAATCTGGGCGGGGCTTGCTTGTTTGTTTTTAATATAAATATAAAAAATCTTCTTTTACAAATGTAAAGCCCTTTCACACCAAAAGTGAAGTGAATGCGCCTCAGGCTGAAGGAAATGTAAACTCACGTCTGTACAGTAGAGGGCGCCGCTCAAACTAATCACATGAAGAATATGACGAGGAGAAGAAAGTTCAACACTAGTCAGCAATAACTCAAATGAAACACAAATGTGTTATTTTTGCATAGTACGGTTGAAGTGGATCTCAACACGCACATTATTTGAGCACAAGCACACTCGGCTTTATTAGTCTGTGCCGGAGGTTTCAGCGCATCACTGTTTGCTTTCAGACCCTGTTGCATGGTAAAATAACAGAATTCTCACATAAAAGTTTAAATGTAATAAAACATTTTATTAAAAAATAAAATCATGCATCAAACTCAGAGAAACTTTTAATGCATACTGCTGTTATTCATGCACAGAGCATGTTTTATGGAGCTTGTAATGAAATGTTTCCTTTGCCTCTTTTTATCCAGCGTGATGCAGACGAACATGTGCAGACGAGATTTACAGACGAGCACTAACCCCAGACATCACACCTGACAGCTCCAATACATCACACAAAACTAACAAGGGCTGAAGAAGATCCCAAAGCAGGATCATTGTTGTCCATGTCCGTCCCCCTGATGGCCATTCCAGGAAACAGAAAAGGATGGAAGTCCAGCCAAGAGAGAAGTCAATACGGACACGGAGCCAAGAAACGCTTTCCAGCCGATTCTAGCGGTGGGACAAATCATTTAATACTCAGAAAGTTTGAACAAATAGAGGAACAGAGGACTGCATCACAGTTAATCAAGCAGATTTGAATCAAAGCACAGAGTTGAAGATAAAAGATAAGAGCAGCAAATCTCTCCTTGAGATCAGCTATCACAGAGTTATCTTCAGTCGCGTAAGCACCGTTGTGGAGCCTTCTCTCTTAAGTAGCTTTGCACATTGCACACGGTGAACTTTACCCGTGAACACCTGCGTCTGAACTTTCACTCTGTTTATTCCTCTGCTGCTACAGTCTTACTAACAACCAGTACTATTGGTGCGTTCAAGTCATGTCGGATAAATCGTATTTACGAGCACATGAACGCCACCACAAAGTCGTTATTACGAGTGGGAAACTCTAAATTTTCTTTAAGCCCAGAGTTTCCGAGTTGGGGGCGTGCCAATGAGAAACATGGCGGAATCGATGGATGCAACGTCTGTAGTTGACGATCCTATAGTTTAGTTGTCCTATAAACTTAAATGGGTCATGTTCTTGTTACGCAGCTAGTTAATGAAATCCAAATAAAAAAATGCTATCATTTTTGCACCTATAGGTGAAAAATCTTTTGATTTGCCATGTTTGCATGTTTTAAAAATATTAAAAACACACCTGATGCAAATTCTTTGCTCTTCATTTTCTATAAGCAGAGTTAACAGACCCTGATGTATTTTCTTGTAATTTATTAAAAGAAGGTACACCGCCATCTTGTGCCGACTAAACTGACTTGAACGCACCTGACGTCGTAATTACGACTTGTCAACTCGAAAGTACGAACGTCTCAGGAGGACGTGAACGCAGCATATGTGCAGCGCTGGGTAGTAACTCTTTACATGTAACCGGATTCCAAAAATTAAGTACTTGTAATTTGATTACATTGGAATAAGATTGCAGTTGCTTTTGTATACATTACATGATTAGGTTTGAGAAAGCCAACCTACTGATCTGCTACTTAAGCTTTTTAGTATTTTTATTTTTAGACTAAATTTCTAAACGCTACTCCTCCTAGAGCTTTCAAGCTAGAACCACCAAACTCAGCCCAGCTCTTCAGACTGATTTGACTTAGTGCGCTTTATCTTTTCAGACTGATCCGACATATAGTTTTCATAAAAATGACGATTAAAAATCATAAAAATCCCATAGACTTACATTGACGGAATGTTCAGATGAGCCAAGACTACTCAAACTCCAGCTGTCAACATTCTAATGTAAACACACTGAAGCCCATTAGACTCAATCAAGCTTTCCTTCTGTGTACTATTTCTAACCCATTTAAACTCTTTCAAACTCATCTATCTAATATTTATAATCTATCTATCTATCTTACTAACCAAGCCTAGCAACTGGAATCATGCTAGTAACTTGATAATAATGATAACAACGTGCTAGTAACATGCTAATCATGCTAACAACATGCTAACCATGCTAGCAACATTCTAATTATGTTAGAAACATGTTAGCAGCATGCTAATCATGCTAAAAACATGCTAGCAACATGCTAATCATCATAGAATCATGCTAGTAACTTGTTAATGCTAACAACATGCTAGTAACGGGCTAATCATGCTAACAACATGCTAGCAACATGCTAATCATCATAGAATCATGCTAGTAACTTGTTAATGCTAACAACATGCTAGTAACGGGCTAATCATGCTAACAACATGCTAGCAACATGCTAATCATCATAGAATCATGCTAGTAACTTGTTAATGCTAACAACATGCTAGTAACGGGCTAATCATGCTAACAACATGCTAGCAACATGCTAATCATCATAGAATCATGCTAGTAACTTGTTAATGCTAACAACATGCTAGTAACGGGCTAATCATGCTAACAACATGCTAGCAACATGCTAATCATCATAGAATCATGCTAGTAACTTGTTAATGCTAACAACATGCTAGTAACGGGCTAATCATGCTAACAACATGCTAGCAACATGCTAATCATCATAGAATAATGCTAGTAACTTGTTAACAACATGCTAACAACATGCTAGTAACATGCTATTAACATGCTAACAACATGCTAGTAACTGGCTAATCATGTTAACAACATGCTAATCATTTTAGAAAAATGTTAGTAACTTGTTAACCATGCTAACAAATGCTAATCATGCTAACAACATGCTAGTAACGTGCTAATCATGCTAACAACATGCTAGCAACATGCTAATCATCATAGAATCATGCTAGTAACTTGTTAATGCTAACAACATGCTAGTAACGTGCTAATCATGCTAACAACATGTTAGTAATGTGCTAATCATGCTAACAACATGCTAGTAACATGCTAATCATGCTAACAACATGCTAACAAAATGCTAACCATGCTACAAACATGCTAGCAACATTCTAATTATGTTAGAAACATGTTAGCAGCATGCTAATCATGCTAAAAACATGCAAGAAACTTGCTAATCATGCTAGAAACGTTATCATCTATCTTGTATAGCTATCTACATTTTCAAACATCTAACCGCTTTAAACTTTCATGTTCAACCTAAAGTTTGTCTTGACGAACTTTTTTATCTAGTTATATATTAATATTCACACAATAGCAATAACTTATTCATATTTTGATTCTCCTCAATTCTTCTTTTTCATTTTTTAAATGTATTTTATCGATCTAAAATCGACTTCTGCTCATATGCGTTCAGAAAGCGGTCCAGCTTTGTGGACTAGAGGAACCAGCGCAAATCTGTGATTTGGCACTTAAGAAGAATGATGGAAGGGTGTAGGTTTGATTTTGGCACTGGTGAAGATATAACAGCAGACAACAGACGTTTAATTGTTTGATCAAAATTATTGCTAGAGACAATTCGGTAGTGTCTGATATTAGGATCATGTCATAGCATCTCTACTAAATTCTACACCCTTGAAAATCATAAGAAGCGATGCCCAACTTTGGAAACTATAATTTTCTTCTTAAATATAAAGAGGTCAAACAACAGATTAATGAGTTACTCCAAATTTCACAAAAAGCTTAAGGACGTGATAATAATATAAGTCAGACATTGAAGAGAGTTGCTGTTTTTGTCTCTTCTGAGGAAGATTCCAATGGACCACACGGAGACATTTTGATCAGGTTTATTTAATGTTCATCTGATCTCATTTTGTAAATATAACTCCTGCTAGCTAAATTTCACATACGTAAAGAAACATCTCTATATTCATCCTGTGTGTCCTCTTAAGGTGTACAGTTATTTAGAATATGGTATTTGCAGTACACAAAACATGCTTACTACACTTTTACTATAGTAAAACCATGGTTAATTTTCTTAAGGGATTTGTATTTGTGTACCTTATTTATTTTTTAATTTTAACTTATTTTTCTTTGTTTTGTTTTTATAACTGTACTGCCTTAATAGTTTAATGTTTTCTACCGTTTCATAAAAAATAAATCAGTAAAAAGATTAATGAACCCACTCCGAAGTCCCGATCTGAATCAAAGATATCTTTATATCAATATGATGTAGGATTATCCTATTTAAACCAATGTGATAAATGAATTAGCCCAAAAGTAGTCTGATTATATTACCTAAAATGTGTAATGTATTGGATTACGTTACTAAATGTGAATGTGTGATGTAATTTGGAATCAGTGACGGATTACAATTTCTGTAATCTACACAGCACTGACTGTGTGTGTTTCAGGAGAATTCACATGAGTGAAAAATGATCTGTGTGTCCTCATGTCTCATTAGCTGCTTAGCTTCAGACAGACGTCCATGACCAGCTGACCACAGACACTCCAGTCTAATCCAGACGGACATGTTTACCATCATCCACTGCCTCAGGATCATCAAGTCAAGTCAAGTCAAGTCAAGTGTGCTTTATTGTCAATTCTTCCACATGTACAGTACATACACACAGAGAATTGAAATTGCGTTACTCTCAGACCCTTGGGTGCATACAGATAACATAAATACAGATTAAATACAAAATACAACTATACAAATATACAAATAAGGTAAAATGTAAAAATATGGAAAATAGAGTGCAAACCAGTAAAGTAAACAACAGTGCAGATATAGTGATTGTAGTGCAAAAAAATTATTTGTAGTGCAAAGAGCTTATTTCAGACTGATTAAAGTGACAGTGTGTGAGTGTGTATTTGGGAGGGGGGAGTGGGAGGGTCCGTTAGAGGGTCAGAGTTCAGTGGTGAGTGGGGCAAAAGAGGGGAGGGGGGGCAAGAGAGGGAGGGAGTTCAGCTTCCTGACAGCTTGATGGATGAAGCTGTCCTTCAGTCTGCTGGTCCTGGCCTGGAGACTCCGCAGTCTCCTCCCTGATGGCAGCAGACTGAAGAAGCTGTGTGTCGGGTGGGTGGGATCACCTGCAATGCAGAGGGCTTTGCGGGTGAGACGGGTGTTGTAGATGTCCTGAAGGGAGGGGAGAGAGGCACCAACGATCTTCTCAGCTGCTCTCACTATGCGTTGAAGTGTCTTGCGGCAGGACGCGTTGCAGGCGCCATACCACACAGTGATGCAGCTGGTCAGGATGCTCTCGATGGTGCCTCTGTAGAAGGTGCACATGATGGGGGCCGGGGCTCTGGCTCTTCT
>JADLZM010014794.1:202019-225750 GCA_018148995.1 Sinocyclocheilus maitianheensis
CTCATGAAGATCAGCTGTGACTAGACTTGACTCATGACGATCAACTGTGACTTGACTTGACTCATGAAGATCAGTTGTGACTTGACTTGCCTCATGAAGATCAGCTGTGACTGGACTTGACTCATGACAATCAGCGGTGACTTGAGTTGACTCAGGAAAATCAGCGGTGACTTGACTTGATTCAGGATTGGCAGCTGTGACATAATGGGGCGTTGTTGTGTCCGCCATTTTGTGAGAGTGCTCTAGTGTGGCCGCCATTACACGAGTGAGTGCGGGGTTGCGTTCCTCCACGGCGCCCACAGTGAACGTTGAACCAACAGTCAACAAAGCATAGTCCATAAACTGACTGAGAGATGAGCAGGGACCTTCACGGATTAAATGTGATTTGAGTGGCTGATTAATGCCCTCACAAAAGAAGTCTATGAGTACACAGTCCGGCAGATCAGAAAATAAGTAAAGTTCAGAAACTCTTGAATATAGTCCTCGAGTGATCGTGTGCCTGGTTTGAGGGCTAATAACAGTCTTGCAATGTCCATACCTGGCCAGTGTCCACTTGAAAAGCCACTGGATCCTTGTGTGGCCGAGTATTCTGTTACGGAGCCGACAAGACGTGAGACTTGTGGATCCATTTGCAAAGCTTTAATAGGAGACAGAGACGTGGTCATAAAACAGGCATGGGTCAGACAATGGCAAACAGGTATATAGAGGGCAAGACAGAAGAGTAATCCAAAACGGGCGTGGTCGATAAGCGGCTAACAATATCCAGAGGGCTTGACATGAGGGGTAATCCAATAACACGAGCTAGAGTCCAGGCGAGGTGCAAACACAGTCCGAAACAGCAGGCAAAGGGTTAACTCAAGATAAACAGGCAAAAATCAGGTACCAGGAAATCAGAAAACACGGCGAGACTAGACTAAGACTAGAACTAGGAACTTGAAACTAACACAGGGGAAAAGGCTCCGTAAAGTAGCTATCACCAGTGTTGGGGGTAACGCATTACAAGTAACGCGAGTTACGTAATCAGATTACTTTTTTCAGTCAGTGCTGTGTGCAATCAGTGCAATGGATGATGGGATATGTAGTCCGGGATGACATGCAACAGTTTGTGTAGTGTGAGAGTCAATGTAATGGAAGGGGGACCTCTGGTGGTGAGTGAAAGAAGTTCATAGACCGGATTTGTGACACTATGGAAGCTTATTTATTTAAAAAAAGTTAATTTGAGACCTTCACCATTCTGACATTTTCCAACTTCTGAATTCTGAGTTTATATCTAGCAAATGTATTACTTTTTTCCCTCTAAATTCTAAGTTCATGTCTTTTAGTGTTGGACTTTTGTCCTTTAAATTCTGAGTTTACATCTTGCAAATTTATGACTTTTTTCCCCTTTAAATTGTAAGTTTATTTCTTGAAAATGTGTGGCTTGTTTTGTCCTCTAATTATTAAGTTACATTTTGGAAATGTGTGACTTTTTGTCTGTTAAATTCTGAGTTTACAACTTTTAGTTTTTAAATTTTTTCCTCTAAATTCAAGTGTTTACATCTTGCAAATTTGTGATTTTTCATCTCAATTTTTCATCTTAATTTTATCTTTAAATTTTAAGACTCGTTTTTCAAATTTGTCACTTTTTCATCTCAGTTTTAAGTGTGCATCTTGTAGTTTTTTTAAATTTTACCTTCTAAATTCTGAGTTTCCATCTTGCAAATGTATGACTTTTTCCTTCTAAATTATTAGTTGACATTTTAGAAATTTGTGACTTTTCCCCCTCTAAGTTTGCATCTTGTAGTTTTTTACTTTTTCCCCTCAAAATTCTGTTAAACTCTTGCAAATTTGTGACTTTTCCCTCTAAATGATGTATCTACATCTCGTAGTTTTTACATTTTCTGTCCTCAAAATTCTTAGTTTATATCTTGCAAATTTGTAACTTTTGTCCCTCTAAATTCTGTTCACATCTTGCAAATTTATGAACTTTATCCTTCTAATTTCTATATTTATTTCTTGGAAATTTTTTACTTTTTCCCTTTAAATTCTGAGTTTACGTCTTGCAACTTTTTTCTTTCTAAATTTTGAGATTATATCTTAGAAATGGTTATATAAATTCTACATTTATATCAGAAATTTGTGACTTTTTTTCCACTCAAAATTCTGAGTTTACATCTTGCAAATTTGTGATTTTTTTCCTTTAAATCTTTTTTAAAGGAAGTTTAAATCTTCTAAATTTGTAACTTTTTTCCATCTAAACTTTAAATTTGTATCTTGAAGTTTTTGACTTTTTCCCCTTCCAAATTCTGAGTTCAAATTCTGCGTGTGTGTGTGTGAGTGTGTGTGTGCGCGTGTGTGTGAGTGTGTGTGTGTGAGCGAGTGAGTGTGTGTGTGCGCGTGTGTGTGAGTGTGTGTGTGTGAGCGAGTGAGTGTGTGTGTGCGCGTGTGTGTGAGTGTGTGTGTGTGAGCGAGTGAGTGTGTGTGTGCGCGTGTGTGTGAGTGTGTGTGTGTGAGCGAGTGAGTGTGTGTGTGCGCGTGTGTGTGAGTGTGTGTGTGTGAGCGAGTGAGTGTGTGTGTGCGCGTGTGTGTGAGTGTGTGTGTGTGAGCGAGTGAGTGTGTGTGTGCGCGTGTGTGTGAGTGTGTGTGTGTGAGCGAGTGAGTGTGTGTGTGCGCGTGTGTGTGAGTGTGTGTGTGTGAGCGAGTGAGTGTGTGTGTGCGCGTGTGTGTGAGTGTGTGTGTGTGAGCGAGTGAGTGTGTGTGTGCGCGTGTGTGTGAGTGTGTGTGTGTGAGCGAGTGAGTGTGTGTGTGCGCGTGTGTGTGAGTGTGTGTGTGTGAGCGAGTGAGTGTGTGTGTGCGCGTGTGTGTGTGCGTGTGTGAGTGTGAGTGTGAGTGTGTGTTTGGTCAGCGGGTGGAGGACACTCTTCAGAAGCTGGAGGCTGAGCTGGCTCTTCTGCTGGACGCTGTTGAGGCCCCTGAGTGGAGCCCCCTGCTGGACAAACCACTCATCGACATACTGGACGAGCCGCTGGTGTGTGTGAATCTCACAGACTGTCAAACCATAACATTATGATTTTTACATGATTTCCATGACAACTAATCAGTGAATGCAGCTGTCTCCAAACCCCCCACTGTCCACAGAAACATTGTGTTAATATGTTTCGTCTGGTTCAAAAGCTGTAATGACAATGTTTTCAAAACTTTTTTTTCTTCAGAAAAATAGGAGTGTCTAGAAATTAAAAAATAATAACTAAAATTAGTTATTTAGTCACATTTTAAATACAGAGATAGTATGTTAAAAGCACATTTGAGTTCATATTCACAGTGTCCCAAACTAGCACAGTTGAGTACACTTAGTTTATCTTAAGAAGTACTAAAGAATCATTTTTAGTATGTTAAGAATAGAGCACTTTAAGTACATGATGGAAGTGCACTTTTTTTTTAATCTGGGAAGAGCTGAATGTTCTTCAGGTATTTTACTTTTTAATTTTAATTTTCTTTATGAAATATATATAATTTTATATTTTTTTTCTCTTTTGATTTCAGGGTGAAATATGATCCTGGCGTTTCTTCATGAGATTGCTCACAACAATAATGGGACGGAGCAGCCAATAAAGTTCTGGTCCTATAATAAGTCAAAACAGGTTTTTTTTAAAAAAGCTTTTCTTACTAAAATTAAATGACTCATTCATACTACTTTACTGTGTTTCAGTGTTCTCTTCTGGTGTTTGTTTGGAACTGTATTATAAATGATTTGAGGAGATGATCAATCACTGCATGCATGTGAATATACAAAAATAACATGTTTACAGTAGATACTCTTTCTCTCTTTTCTTTACTGAATCCAGGAAACCTGTTGCTTTGCGTTGAGAAAAAAAAACTTAGGATTTAAACAGGTTTTAAGACACTATTAGGAGCATCTAAGACATATTTTTCTCATGTTGTCGTTCAGGGCTTCTGCACTATTGGAGACTACTAGTGAAAAAGTGAAAACTGCCTATTCTAAACTCACAAAAGAAATGCAAAGCATATTACAAATATGCTGCACCGTAGAACTTTTACAAAAAGTGCCCGAATTAAATTTTTTAAAATGTTTTTCTTTTGCCCATTTCTTTGATTTCTCCAAATGACGAGTGTTACTGATTTGTGCTCAAGAAGTACTTTTTAGAAAGACAACAACAACAGCAAAGAGATAATTTTGACTAGGAGAAAAATCAAACAATGACAAAAGAATGAAAGAAAACCCAAACATTTTTGCTCTCATACTATCCTTTCTGTGACGTTTGCGCTGATGTGATGTTGAAGAACAAACCGATTCAGAATCTAAAGCTGGAATGACTTCAGTGACTTTCTGGAGGATTTGTGGTGAAATGTGTCTTTCTTCTGTATGTTTGTGGCATCCATCAGCAGATGGTGTGAATCTGAGCAGATTTTGTGGCGTCCGTCAGCAGATGGTGTGAATCTGAGCAGATGGAAGGAGAACATGTTTATATAGAAACTGGAAACACAAACATCTTGCTGCTTCGCTGACATGTTCAACCTCACATGATACAGAGACAAACACACTCACAACTTCAGTTTGACTCTTCAACAATCTGCGCATTAACACAAACACACTTCCCATCTAGCCATATATATATATTTAACCAAAACATATTTGATTTGTTCAGAAATAAAGACACACAAGAGCATATTGATACTTTATTTATACTTTAATGATCGTCAAAATCTATGGGTTGCCAAAATATTAAAGAGAATCTATGTATACGTACAGTATCATGCCGTCCACATTACAATGAAAAACAAGGTTAAAGTCAGACGTCTGGTCTTCGCTGGACTCTTCACACATCATGTGATGTGAAACCAGATTCAGCGATCACACCGCAGACTGACTTCAGATTAAACATTCCAGGAGTTCACTTACTACAATAAATGCTTCTTTACAAATGTTACGGTGCTTCTATGAGCTTTATACACTAAACACACTCACTCACTCACTCACTCACTCACACACACACACACACACACACACACTAAACACACACTACATACACACACACACACACAAAACACAAACTCTCACACTCACACACACTAACACACTCACACACACACACACACACCCACACACACACACACAAACACACACCCACACACACACACACACACACACACATACCCACACACTCACACCCACACACACACACACACACAGACGCTCTTTCTCTCTGTGTCTGGTCTTTGGGTAATTTATGATGGTGCTGCTGGCCGTCAGCCAAATAACTGAACTTTGCTCATTTGGCTCATAATTCATGGATTTCTGTCAGATTGATTAGTGCAGGAGCTCGATCTCCTCTGCCCCCGCGATCGCCGGATGAAAATGGGAAAATAAATGATGTTTATCATTTTTCTCCTCTTCACCTCATTTAAAATCTGTCCTCGTGGCTCACGCTGGGATGAGGCTCAATCACGCTCACGTTTTAATGATGTAAATGGTGTAATCGAGCTCCTTGGCTGGATCTGATCTGGTATCTCTTCATTGGGGTTTTATTGTGCAGTAAAGTGTGGCGTGGAGCTCCGCTGCAGGGAATGCTGGGATATGACTGGAGCTTGATCAATCAATCAAAAGAAAAAAAAGAAAGAAAGAAAATACATTAAGAATATGAAGCTGAAAATAGGAAAAAATTATTTTATAATTTATGATAATTTGTTTGTCTATTTCTTTATTATATCTTTATTACACTGCAATGCAAATTTTCCTAAAACCAGCTTCATTTTTTATTAAATTCATTGGATGCTCTGCAGGTTTTGTGATGATAGCGTGTCTGTCTGCCGCAAACACTCATTTAAAAGCTGAAGTGAACAAAGCAAGATCTGAGATTTTCGTGTTGAGATTATTGTGAAGAGAAAGATGCTCACAGTCACAGACGCTGCTTACAGCTTCATAAAATACACACAGACACGCACACACACACTTATACACACACTAACACTCAAACACACTCCCATACACACGTGCACTTATATACACACACACACTCACACACACACTTATGCACACTCACACGTGCACTTTTACACACTTATACACACACTAACACTCAAACACACATTCACACTCCCATACACACACACACTTATGCACACTCACACGTGCACTTTTACACACTTGTACACAAACGCACACATACTCACACACACTTATACACACTCATACATGCACTTATACACACACACACACACTTATGCACGCTCACGCACTCATACTCACACACACACTCCCATGCATACATGCACACTCACACACACTTATACACACGCACACGTGCACTTTTACACACTCACACACACTCACACACACTTATACACATGCAGGCACTCGTTTGGATTAGAAATGGCTATGCAAATGGTACAAAAGCTTTGGCGTTTTTGCCTACAAGTTGTGCCTGCACACTTGAGAGAGATTTTAAACAAGACGTGGCTTCATAAAACCTCTCAGTATCGTATCATCTATATTTAAACGTGCTAATGTCAGCACATCCACATAAAACTGTGGAAAATACTGGGCTTTTCACTATGTACATGTTTACATGATGAAGCTGTGAGTTTACGGTAATGATTCGCTACAGGTGTGCCTACGTCACTTACTGAATTAATGCTACACTAAACACACACACACACACCCCTATAAATCAATCTTAATCTGGCGTCCTATAGAGATTCATAAGCAGCAGAGATGAAGGATCGGCGTCTCATCAAACCTTCACTGAGTTTAAGAGTCTAACAGTCAGAAAGGAGTTTGGCAACATGTGAGCGCAGGGCAGAAAGAGTTAAAGCAGCGACATACAGAGAGAAATATACTAGAGATATCATCATCATCATCATCATCACTAATAGTGATGATGTGAGCCGAACACGTCTGTCCTTAAACAAGCCATAATGTGAGTTTGTGGCTCATTTACACTACCAGTCAAAAATATATTTGAAAGAAGTTTTGTTCACCAGGGCTGAATTTAATTGATCAAAAATACAGTAAAATTCTGAAATATTATTATAATGTAAAACAGCTGTTTTCAGCATATTATACTGATTTCTGAAGATCATGTGACACTGAAGACTGCAGTAATGATGCTGAAAATACAGCTGCACATCACAGAAATACATTACAGTTTAACAGACATTCACACAGAAAACAGCTGTTTTACATTAGAATAATATTTCACATTTTTACTGTATTTTTGATCAAATAAATGCAGCCTCGGTGAGCAGGAGACACTTCTTTCAAAAACATAACAAAATCTGACCAGTAGTGTATATGCTGACAAATAATCAGTCAGACTCGTTTTCCTAAACTAAGTATTAAATCACGGTTCATGTAGAAACTAAAGACTACTGGATATTTACAGTAAAAGGGTGATGAGCCCTTCAGTGTCATGCATCAACTAAAAGACAGCAAATAAATCATTCATGAGGTCTTTAAAGGAAAGACTGATGTCATTGCAGAAATGGTCACGTGATCGTCCTCGTGTAGAATTAAACCGATTCATCTCACTGTAAACACATCAGTCCAAGATTTTTCATTTCTGCGGGAGAAAAACGAAACAAATGAGTCTCCAGATCCGGATGAATTCGACAGAGGATTTTCTGCTTTAAAGTGCTGGACAAAGTCAGACGTCTCAAATGCACAGATGAAGAAAAAAAGCTCGGCTAATGGGCTCAGAAAATTCTATTTAATTCTAAGGACGAAACAAGATTGTATTTCTGACAGATAATTTGTCTCGTTTTAAACAAACTCAATTCATGTTGATACTTTTTTTTTAAAGAAAACAAGTAATTTTGTATCTGTATCATTGTATTGTATTTGTATCATTTTGTTTGATTTCTAATAGGCCTACTTAGGCGGCTTTTAAAAGTGTTAAAGAACATATATATATATATATATATATATTTAATAACAAATACTGTTAACTAGTCCTGCAGTTGGATTTCTAGCAGCACATTAAACCAGCAGTAAAACTCTGTTCTGAATTCAAGAGGCACCAGATGCTTCCATGATCAATAATAACTCACATGTGTGTCCCTGCAGCACAAAAGCAGTGTTGAGTCGCTGGGGGATATTTGTAGCAATAGCCAACAATACATTGTATGGGTCAAAATTATAGATTTTTCTTTTATGCCAAAAATCATTAGGATATTAAGTAAAGATCATGTTCCATGAAGATATTTTGTAAATCTCCTACCGTAAATATATCAAAACTTAATTTTTGATTAGTAATATGCATTGCTAAGAACTTCATTTGGACAACTTTAAAGATGATTTTCTCAATATTTAGATTTTTTGCACCCTCAGATTCCAGATTTTCAAATATTGTCCGATCCTAACAAACCATACATCAATGGAAAGGTATTTATTCAGCTTTCAGCTGATGCATAAATCTCAATTTCCCTTATGACTGGTTTTGTGGTCACATATGTAAACATACAAACGCAATCAGTTTGTATTCGAGATGAAGATCTCCTCCGTCGTCTGGTGTGTTTCATGTGGTGTCGTCATACTCAAGCAAACAGTCTTACATTGTAGAATTGCCTCTAAAATCTCTATTTTACATCATGCTGAAGAGTTACGTTGCATAGAAGTTCAGATTTACTCTAGGAGCGGCGGAGACGAAAGAAGCCAGGGCTGGGATCTCGAGGGCTGTTAAAGGCAAGGTGAGCAGCTCCGAGACAGCAGGGGGCGCTAGCAGCTTCCCGGAGACGAGCAGACCGAGCCACATATGCTCAGTTTGGAGGCCTCGGGTTCAGCCTCGGGTTCGGCCTCGGTCTCCTCGTCCTCCGTTCCTCCCTCGGCCTCGGCCTCGTCTCCGTCTGGATCGGCGTCTCCGTCTGCTGCCATACAGCCCTCCTCCTCCTGCCGGCGCTTCAACCTGAACCAACAAGAGCAAGAGCTTCAGGAACACACGCATATAAAACACACACTCACACTGGACCAATCCACTGACACTGTGGCCCTGGAGCACAAAACCAGTCATAAGTAGCACAGGTATATTTGTTGTGTATGGGTCAAAAATTATCCATTTGTCTTTTATGCCAAAAATCATTAGGATATTAAGCAAAGATCATGTTCCATGAAGATATTTTGTAAATTTCCTACCGTAAATATATCAAAACTTAATTTTTGATTAGTAATATGCATTGCTAAGAACTTCATTTGGACAACTTTAAAGATTTTTTTTTTTTGCACCCTCAGATTCCAGATTTTCAAATATTGTCCGATCCTAACAAACCATACATCAATGGAAAGCTATTTATTCAGCTTTCAGATGATGCATACATCTCAATTTTGAAAAATTGACCCTTATGACTGCTTTTGTGCTCCAGGGTCACATATGTCCTTTTACTGAAGAAAATGCATTTCAATGCATTCTTATGGAAGTTGAGCTTGGATTGAGGGATTGATGGTCAGAGAAATTAAGCATTCAAGTCATGGCAGGAAGATTGTGTTTATGAGTTGAGCACACATAAAAAATGCCAGATGCAAAGTCTGTGTCAATGGTAAGTTTGTTAAAATTAATGTTTTTTTTGGTGTTTTTTTTACATTCACACTAAAACTAAGTTGCATGTACAAAATACACAGTACTGCACAATAAAACAATGCAAAAACACACACAATGCACAGTCTTTCTAAATCATTTTGTAGAGTTAAAAAATTATTATTTTTGGGGTATTTCATCTTGCTCCAAAAAAGTGATTTGAATGCACATGACGTCGTACAGTAAATACGCCTTCCCTACTCGTAAATATGAACTTCGCAGGAAGACTTGCATGCACTAAAAGCAACGTGAGCATCCAAAAAATGCTTGACTTTATGCAAACGTCAATGAGTGCTTAAAAATATGCCGATCTCAGAAAGTCTAAGTTTACATCTTGCAGTTCTGATTTGTTTTTGTTTTTTATGTTACAAAACACAAAACAAAAAAAATCTGTTTCTGCTGGATTTAGTGCATTAATAATAATAATAATGTTAACATATTACTACATTTAATTCTAGTTTTTGGACAGTTCCATTATGACTAAACCTGGCTGGATTAAGGAAAGTATATTAAAATGACACTATCTTTGGTAATTCAGAAACAAAGCTTGCATTTTTCTTTCAACTGTAATCACGTATATATGATGAATATACTTAGTTTGCATTGAAATAAACATATTTTGTACACATGGCGACTTCGGTCAGAATAAGATGGTGATGCACCTTTTCTGCATAAAATGTAAAAAAAATTTTAATCTACAAATTGATGAATAAAGAGTGTGCATTGGGTGTGTGTGTTTCTTTTTTGTTTTTATTTAATTCAGGAAGGTGCTGTAAATTGTTATGCATTCTATCATAATTATACAATACTGTCGCATTTTGTATTTGCAACCTCTTTCGTACTGTGTAAAAAAAAAAAAAGCAAATTAACACAGACTTTGCATTTGGCGTGTTTTCTCACTGATGCCCCCAACTCACAAAATCTGTCTCTCACTCATAATTAGGACTTTGTAGAGACATAATGCCCCCAACTCACAAAATCTGCGCTTAAGGAAAATCCTGAGTCTCCCACTCATAATTAGGACTTTGTAGAGACATTCATGTGCATTTAACTCGTAAATGCAATATATCTGATATCATACCAGCATTAATGAAAGACACACCCCTAAGCAGAGGTGTTAGTGTTGCTGTCAGCAGAGGTTTGCGTCTGCAGTGTAAACATGCCTTTAGAAGACTGATCACTAGTACTAGTGATCCTTGACTAAACAGCCCTGCAGATCATCAGGCGACAGATTCACGAATAACGAGGCAGTTATAAAAATAGCAACAGAAACGTAAATTACAGCAGATAGAGAGAGACAGAGGCTCGTGCAATAATGCAGACGCTGGTCAATAATAAATGAGGTGATGATCTGGATATCAGGCCTCAGGAGAACAGAGAACAGAACTGTCTCACACACCGTCTCTATCAGACACGTGAAAAGAGACAACTAACGAGCTACTAAAACATGCGCTGAACTCTTATAACACACACGTTTACTTAGATATCTAATGGAGACATTACACAGACTCAGGGTTTCTGCAAGGTTTATGATGGTTAATTTTAGAGTTTTTAAATACCTTTTTAAGAGCAAGTCAAAAAAAATAAAAAGGAAGGAACAAAATGAAAGGAAATAAATATTAGTGCCGTCAAACGATTAATCGCGATTAATCGAATCCAAAATAAAAAATTTTGTTTACATAATATATGTGTGTGTGCTGTGTATATTTATTATGTCTATATAAATACACACACATACAGTATATATTTTGAAAATATTTATTTATATGTATTTGGGTCAAAGACGTTAAGATGTCCGCATCAAAAGAAATTTACAAAAGTGTCCATAGAATGCACATGAAATGTAAGTAAAGTGTCTACTTTTAAGGTTTCAAATAAGTTTTTGGAGAATAAATTGTCAAAATTTGGTTGAAATAATGTTACATTGTCATTCAGTGTAACACAATATTTATGTAAAAATTCAAACAACATGCTTATTCTGACCTGTACCTATTAAAATATATAAAATAATAAAGGTGCATATTAAATTTGATTGTGTTTTAAATTAGTACAAAGTCTTACTGACAAACAGGCAAACCCTAGGATAGAGGCACATTTAAAAAATGTAAAATTACACCTAATTAGTGTTTGGGGTGAGAGTAATTAGTCTGTTAATATGTCATAAATTGAATTTTGTTGTAAATATGCCTGACAAGATTGTTACACTGAATTACATTTTAGTGGCTCTCTTCTGTAAATCAGGGGAAAATGTATGACATTTATGTTTTGCTCAGAAAAACAAAATTGCAATTAAATAAATTTTTTTGGGGAAAAAAACAACAGTTTAAAGCAGTATTACACTTATTGTTTTTATGCTTAAACCCTTTTTCATCTTTGACCCATTTACATGTATATATTTATATATTATAATCTAAATATAAATCTATTAAATATATAAACAACATATTTTTCTGAAATATATACATGCATGTGTTTGTGTGTATTTATTTATACATAATAAATATACACAGCACACACACATATATTATGTAAACAAAAACTTTTATTTTGGATGCGATTAATCGCGATTAATCGTTTGACAGCATTAAATATAATACATCAATATGTGCTCTAAATGTAAAGAAAGGAAGCAGAAGAGTCAAATTGGAAACACTTCAAAGTAAACAAATCAACTTACAAGCATTCTTTTTAAAATTAATTTTGCAAAAAGAAAAAAATTGCTCAAGGCTTAAGTAGCTCTGCTTCCAAATAGCAGAACATTGAAATAACTTTTACTGTAGCTTCTGATCACACTGCAATAACTGTGTCTTGTTTTCCGGTGCAAATGTCTAAAGATTCTTAAATCAAGAAGCATTTACTTGAGAAGCAAAATGACACGTCTTGCTTTATGAGAAATTGATCAAAATGAAGCAAGTTTATGATTAAAACAAGAACAAATATCTGTCAATGGAATTCCGAAAAATCAACTTAATTTAGATTTTTTTTTTTTATTATGGTGCTCACAATTTTGAAGAAAGAATATTAGACAACTAAACAAAATCACATGTAATTTCTGAATGAATGATTCAATGACTCACTCAAGATTCACTTGTTTCATTACTGGATGAATCAGCGTTTTTGAACGAATCTCTTGAATGAATGATTAAATGACTCACTCAAGATTTACTGGTTTCATTACTGGATGAATCAGCGTTTTTGAACGAATCTCTTGAATGAATGATTCAATGACTCACTCAAGATTTACTTGTTTCATTACTGGATGAATCAGCGTTTTTGAACGAATCTCTTGAATGAATGATTCAAAGACAAATACATTTTAACAGCCCCTTTTCGCCACCTACTGGTGTAACAATGTAATGATAAATCTGTATTTGAACTGTCGAATTACTTTCAAAAGCTGATTTACTCTATTTTGATCGCTACCGTACACATCAGAGTTTATATCCAAACTATAAACTTTTATCCCAGTACTTCTGTGATTATTTGAGTGTTTGTAAAACAGAAATAATGAGAACGTGTTGTTCAAGTTGGTGTTTGAATCATGTTCGTGATCTTTAACGATCTGTTAAATTAAAGTGCTTTGTCATGTTGGTGGTGATCATCACAAATATTATACTTTAAGCTTTTTCAGCTTCTGATCGCAAGTGTAGCCAAACTTTGGAGCGCTTAGATTAGCGAGCAAGCGCACACAGGAATCGATTGGTGGAATCTAAATTTTAATTTTACAACAAGTATCCAATTCCTGACCTTAAGTATCCGATTCTGGAATAGGAATCGACTTTCAATTCCCAACTTTAGAGATGACCAACTTGAGGATGATGGAACAACTAGATTATTTTCAAGCAAATACTTTAACAAGTTAATTCGGGTTAAACCCACACTGCAAAAAATTATTCTCTTACTTAGTATTTTTGTCTTGTTTTCTAGTATAAATATCTAACCATTCTTGAATCGAGATGCATTTACTGTACAAGTAAAATTATTTAAGATATTAAGTCTTATTTTCTGTAAAAAAGTATCAATATTTTGTTTTCCTTAAAACAAGCAAACATATCTGCCAGTTATGTCTGAAAAAACATCTTGTTTAGCCTTTGAACTAAGATTATTTTTCTTACCCCACTCGCAGATATTTTTGCTTGTTTTAAGGAAAAAACTAACAGAATATTGATACTTTATTTTATTTATTTTATTTTTTTTACAGAAAACAAGACATAATATCTTAAATAAAAAAATTTTTGACAAGAAAATATCCAGATGAAGTGGCATTAGTGACCCTTTGAAATAATCTTTTTTTTTTTTTTTAAAGTGTGTGAAAAATTGTGTTTTATGGTCGGGCACAATTGTGACCAGTGGGATAATGTGTATACTGAATGATCATATTTCTGCAGTCATAAAAAATTGTATATATCTCAGCCCAACTATTTGAAACTCTATTTCATCACACTCTAGGGCTACTATTATGCATACAAATCCTTATACAACACTGATAGTAATACTGAGAGAGAAAAAAAACAACCATCAACATATTTCAAAATCGTTACTTTATTGTAACATATATCATAAAATTTTTATATAAATGCTACCAGTATTACAACATCAAAATTGTAACTTATTTGTAACATTTGAACTTTTAATTTAGTGCAATATTTTGTGATCTTTGTCACATCTTTATGTTAACATATATAAGCCTTTTGTTTTGGAGCTTTGATGCAGTCATCATCTTCTCAAGCTGCAAACAGGAATTAATCTGCACTAACCATGTGACACTGCACAGATTTCATATTATATGATTGTGCATGAAAAATGACAGAATAGTGACTAACATATTTAATACAGATAAAGAAAGGTTCATTCTGATCTTACTCATCAGATCTCACTAGCACTGCAGTGTTTACTAGTTACTAGTTTATTGTATAGGTGAAACGATTAGCACTGCAGCGTCGTGATTACTAGTTTATTGTATAGGTGAAACGATCACGTATGATTACTCAGATTAATTCATGTTGGATTAAAAAGTTCTGTTGAGTTTGGAAAATTCTGTACACCTAAACTCAGATTAAAACTTAAAGTTCTGTTGAGTTTGGAAAATTCTGTACACCGTAATCATCAGAATATCTCTTCTCCTGTCTCTGAAATGTTCCATATTTTGAAATTCAGCCTGCAATCTCTCATTTTAATAAGCGTTTAAGTCAACCTGTTTAAGTCAACTAGTTGATTACAGCACAATGAAAACTGCGAATCACCAGTAAAAGTTTCCTTTAGATTATTACAGCACATTGAAAACTGCGAATCACCAGTAAAAGTTTCCTTTGAAAAAGGTTATACAGACTCCAGAATAAATGAGGCAGTTGCGCCTGTGTCACATAAAATTCTCACTGGAACACTCTCACCATTCGGGAGAGACACAAGACCATCCGAGACAAAAGGGGAAACACTGGAATTTGAGCAGAACATTTCATTCATTTCTTAAACATTCAACGTAAAGCAAGAGGGAATCAAACCACTAGCTATGGGCACCGAAGCGGCCAACGCTGTAGGCTTTGCCAACGTATAACGGTTTTGACCTTTTGCTTGAATCTTTTTTCCAGTGCCCATGACCTAAACAATATTACAGATTACAAAACGGAGAGTTCCGGTGCTTGATTCTGATTGGCTAAGCCGCGTTCGAAGCTGTTGTAAATGATGCTACAAAGTAACCCACACCTTTGTTTACTTCTGTGTGTTGCTCGGCAACCACTTTGTAGCAACCGCAACTGTTTCTGAGGAGCTACATTGTTTGGTGGAAGAATACTGTGTTTATTAATATCATTACACTTTATTTGCTCTGTTTTATTTTGTGAAACCTTACTACGTATATGGAATAACCGTTTTATAAAAGCAGTAAGCCCCGTGAAGCCGTGGGCTACAGTGAATTTATAACAGCTAAGGATGTTTTAGACTTCGCTTCACATCGTGCTTAACAACGCCCCTTAACTGTTATAAATTCACTGTAAACTACGGCTTCACGGGGTTTATTGCTTTATTAGAGCTGAATCGGTTTTACCAGAAAAGTTCGTATTTATGTAACATGTGGCTGTCAACATATTTAATTAAAGGTTGCATAAAATGAGACCTTTTCACTGCATTCATCTTTCAAGCGGCTAGCATCAACACAAGATTTATGTATCAAGTCAGATTGATCTGCTAAAGCTGCTGCAGTACGCTCTGTGATATGGATTTGGCAGCGTGTTTTTAAACTGCTCCAAAACAACTAAATCAGCAAGATCCTTATACGATTCAACAGCTGGAGCATTACACCAGTAATGTGTGTAAAAAACAACTCTTTTTCTTTCTGCGACAGATGTGAGGCATTTTGCATTTTAAGTGTGCAATTCTTGGATTTGTGTGCAAAGTTTTTAAAATGTGTGTAAGCAGTAAAAAAACTGTAAACAAAGGCATCAACCGCAAATTTGCTGCCACATTAAGAAAGCGTCCCACTTTCATATAAGTCTGTCACTCAACACAGTTCTTACATTTCCTTCTTTCATAAGGTCCAGACGTTGTTGTTGTAGACCTAATTTCTTGTTTTCTAAGGCCTGCTGTGCCAACATGATCTCCTGTTCTAGCTTTCGTTTCTCAATTTCTATCTTGAACTCTAATTTAGGATGTTTCAATTGGAGAAGTGCGAACTCTTTTTGTTGCTCAAAGGTCAGAGTTACAGTGCAGTAATCAGCAAACCCAACAATTCAGATGACACAATCCCTTTATTTATAAGAGACACTTCTAAAACAGTTTGAATATTCTCTTTCAGCTTCTTATCATTCCTGGAAAGGACAATATCATAACGCTTTCCGACTTCAATCAATTAAACAGGTTTATAACTTGCTCAGACGGATTTTCGCTAAATTCACTTATTTCGATTGATGTCATATTTAATAATTATTCAACGATTTCAATCAATAATTCAATCAATGAATTGTTTCATAGCTTACCTATACATAAATCTAACTAAGTAGACCCTAATCTTCAAGCACACAGTGATGGGTTTTTATGCAAGCTGAGAAGAACAACAATTCTCTCAAACCTCGGCGTGCTCCCGAGACTCAGCTCCAACCTCCGATTTGCTCAAAAATAACAAAATAAAATTTACTTTTCTTTTACAAACTCCAAAAGGACATGCTGCTTAATCCTACCAGCGAAAATAATCATTTAGGAATGTTTAGATAGTTGTACCGGAAAAATAGACGAAGATACTGAGGAAGATATTCATGTTTTGCAGTGTATGCAACATTTAATGCCATGACCTTATGAATTTAAGATTTAAGACTTTTAAATGTCTTAACTTGTTGAAGGGCGAATTAAGACTTTTTTGAGTCCCGCAGAAACCCTGTTATATACAGATATACTATAAAATACTATAACCTAACACTATCACAAAACTTTATGCATTGCATATGCAAAAAAAAATGCTGACTTTATTTAAGAGGATTTATACCAATTTTACAAATGAGGATGTCTCCAAAAGGAGGTCAAATTTAGTTCACTGCTAGATGAAATTTTATGAGTGAAAGTGAAAACCTATTAATTAATTAAATCATAAATGCTAAATTAAAAATAAAATAAAATGCTTACTGAAAAGATCAAATATTTTATTTGTTCGCCTGCATATCATGTGACCGTTAATATCAGTATAAAATGCTTACTGAAAATATCAAATATTTTATTTGTTCACCTGCATATCATGTGACCGTTAATATCAGAGAACCGTGAACATGTGAATGTGTCAGTAAATTATTGAAATATTAACTTAAAATCCCAGGGTGACTTCAAAGAAATATATTAAACTCAGGGTTTCGGCTGAAAAAATAAATAAATAAAGCGCTCACTGGGTTGTAGAACAAAACTCTAGTGTTTATAGTCTCACTTTTCACGGTTGAAAATCATGAACTCTTGCTGGACGACTTCAAGGCACTCCTGAAGATACTCGTTCTCCTGAGAGAAAAACAAAGAAACAACTCGTTAACCAGCTCTAACTAGCCGTCAGACGGCAGTGACCTCCTACAGCTGCTTGTGTTGAGATTCCTGCTGGAACACACCAAAAATAGCCCGCCGTACTTCAGGAGAAGCTCCAGCACTGAAAGCTTCATAATTTAATCATCCAGGTAATAATGCTGCATCTACAGACCACAGGCGCTCGTCTTCAGGCCTCTCGAGCTCCAGAGCGGATTCATCCTGATCTGATTAGAGACACGCTTTGTGATCGCGCAAACACACGGAAAATATCTGGAGAACGGCATGTGTGTGATGGATGGAGACGTCAGTCAGGCTCAATATAATAAAGCCTGAGGGATGAACACAATCGGTGCCCCGGCCTTTAGTCCGAGACGCTCTTATCTCAGCGATGTGTGTATATGTGTTGTGCAGTATATTAAGTGTGTGTGTGTGTGTGTATGTGTGTATGTGTTGTGCAGTATACTAAGTGTGTGTGTGTGTGTGTGTGTGTATGTGTTGTGCAGTATACTAAGTGTGTGTGTATGTGTTGTGCAGTATATTAAGTGTGTGTGTGTGTGTGTTGTGCAGTATATTAAGTGTGTGTGTGTGTGTGTTGTGCAGTATATTAAGTGTGTGTGTGTGTGTGTTGTGCAGTATATTAAGTGTGTGTGTGTGTGTGTTGTGCAGTATATTAAGTGTGTGTGTGTCAGTTTCACCCACAGACTGAGAATCTTTGCTGTTGTCTCTCGATCTGTTTTTTGCCAGTCGCTTCTTCTTCTTATGAAGAGGACGAGACTCCAGAATCATCTCCTCCAGTTCAAAGGTGGGATCGCAATGCAGACGACCCTTCTGTTTGAGAAACAGAGTAAGTGTTATAGAGAAACATCTGAAAGCAAATATTCAACAAAAGCACAATCTGACCGTTTCTTCTGTAAGTTCATCATATGTGTCTGAATATGTGAACAGGATCCAAAATTAACCTAAATGTAGAACATTTATTGGCCATAAATATTGTTTTACTGGCTTTTACTTCCCTTTGGAATTATTTATTAAAGGTTAAAAGTTATTATGGATTATGGACTCGTATTTTAGTTAAAATCATCTTAATGCTGGATGTGTTTCAGCTTTTGTCTTCTCCAGATGTTAACTGATGGACTGGAGTGCTGTGGATTATTGTGATGTTTTTATCAGCTGTTTGGACTCTCATTCTGACGGCACCCATTTCTTCAATTCTGTTCTCATGAAGAAACAAACTACTGAAATTATTGAAATTATTTCTCAATGCTTTTGCATTTGCTTAAAAAACTTCTGCAATTCACTTTGCATTTGCCCAGTAAGAGTGCGAAGATATCCCAAACCAAGACAAATGCATTGACATACAATATTTTTCCCTTATAATTTTGTGCGTGTGTGTGTGTGTGTGTGCGAGTGTGTGTGTCTGTGTGCGTGTGTGAGTGTGTGTAAGTGTGTGTGTGTGCGAGTGTGTGTGTGCGTGTGTGTGTCTGTGTGTGTGTGTGAGTGTGCGTGTGTGTGTGTGTGTGTGTGTGTGTGTGTGTGTGAGAGCGGTCACCAGTTGAACTCAATCTCACATTGGGAACAAAGCCGGGCTCCATCTTCTTCTCATGAACGTCGTCCCAGTTGACATCGGAGAGGTAGGGCGCCGTCTGCATTTGAGCCAGACTACAGAAGCGATGCTCTGGGTTTACAGTCAATAACTACAGAAACACAAAACACAAGCACATCCAGGACGAACACCATCAGAACAGTCCAACAAACCAACCAACCACACTTCTCACTCACACACAAACATCAATGCATATTCCTATTCATAGAAGCATTCACACCACACCTGACTTCTGTAATGTGACATATTTCTGAGTAAAACAGGATATAAAGAGCTAAATTAAACAAAATTAAAAACATTTATTAACTTGCTCAGAATGCACAGACCCAGCTAACAGGAACATTCTGCCAAAAGTTATGAACATATTCTTCCAGTAACATTAATAAAATGTTCATTCAGATTTATCTGGCCTTTGATCTCTGTTCTCAAAACATTAATCATGGAACATATTTCTGAAACGTTGGACGTTTATATAATGTTTTTTGAGTTTCATTCAGCTTGAATGTTCAGAGAACAATCAGAAATAATGTTTTCATAACTTTAATGGGAATGTTAGCAATGTCTTTCAACATATTTTGGTTAGCTGGGGAAATTCCTCTTTCAGCTCAGGAGATCTCGGGTTTCATTTAAGTATCCGTTTGATTCTTAGGAGACATACAGACACTAATGAGGGAACGGGTTTATCTCTTTTGATTGCAGACTTTGTATATCAGCCAATTTGAGCACGGTTTGAAACTCCTAAAACACTCACATCCGAGAAAACTTGGGTCTTTTTCTCAGGAGAAAAGCAAGAAAACTTCACATTTACATTTATGCATTTAACAGATCTACTTATCGACAGCAACCTACAATAGAGGAGCATAAGCAATCCCTCACAAGCGCATTGCATTTAATATTAATGCTATTTAGGAGAAACTTGAGGTTTTGATAGATGTGGCAGGAACAGATTCTTTATCTTTACATGCATAGCTGAATCTAATAGTCATAATTGATGGATTTAGCAACATCAGCGCTGGAACTGAACTGACTGGAGCTGAAGAACGACACTACTGCTTTGGATTCGGCTTCGTCTGAAGACTGAGAACCGATCAGTTTACGGTGTCACAAGGATAGTAAAAACTCAGTCTCCTACATCAGTGTTTTATACAGATTAAAAAATTTATTACATTATGTTGGAATTAAAATAAAAAAATATAACCAATACGTAAAAAAAACAAAAAAAAACAATGTTAATTTTACTTATGTTTCCAAATGAGATCTCATGAAAATCTTAATAATTTCTCTTAATTTTTTTTATTTTTAGATCTTGTTTTCATTTTAATTTTAGCTAAACTTTCTTTTTTTTAAAAGTAATTTTATTCTTGTTTTTTTATTAATATGTCTATATAATTTTTTTCTTTCAGTTTTAGTTTGAATTATTTTAGTACATCTAGTTGAGCTAAACAAAAATTTGAAATGATGCCTTGGTAACCTTTAAAATAAAATAAAATAAAATAAAATAAAAAATAAAATAAAATAAATATATATTAAAATAATAAAATAAAATAAACAAATGATTCAGTCTCACATGTGAGCATTTTAGAAGAGATTTCAACAATGTCTCAAAGTGTGCTCAAATTGGCCAATATACCAAAATCTGCACACAAAGGTAAGCGATCTTAAGATGAAATCGGATCATTGACTCATTTGTGTCTGTATGTCTAGGAAACACCTGGATCAAACTGACACTTCAATGAAATAAAACAGAGAACTGCTGAGCGGAAAGAGGAAGTTCTGAACAACACACTTCCTGTGCACACTTCAGTTCATCCTACCCACAATGCTCTTCTCCAGTGATTCATGCACACAGTATAATCTCCCCATATCTCTCAGCTCTAATAAATTACTGTAATGTCTCTCTGTTCTTCACCAATATCTATTCTCCTCTCATAATATTTCTTCTCTCTCTCCAGCGCTCCAGCAGAGCGACACTCGTTTCCTTCATTCATCTTGTTTTATTATCTCTCCAGCTCATTATCATCTCCTCCTCCTCTTTCTCTCAATCCTTCCCTTTATTCTCTCCTGCATCATTAGAGTGTTTTATCCTCTCTGCACTCATTCTGACTCCATCTGCGATCTGTCTGTTTTCATTTCTCTCTCTCCATCTTCTGTCCATTTCATCCTTATTAACGCAGTTTGTTGAGGTAAAGGCTTTTCCGACTCGGGCCAGAAAGAACTCCCCTAACAACGACACCATAGCAACCACCCACAATACCCTAGCAACCACCTAGAACACCCTAGCGACAACAGATCAATGTGGTAAAACAATCAGAACTTATTAGCACCCAGAACCACCCTAGCAACTACCCAAAACACCCTAGAAACCACATAGAACACCCTCACAACTACCCCAAGCACCCTAGCAACCACCTAGAATACCCTCACAACTACCCCAAACACCTTAGCAACTACCTAGAAAACCATAACAACCACCTTGAACACCCTTACAACCACCTAGAACACCCTCACAACTACCCCCAGCACCCTAGCAACCACCTTAAACACCCTAACAACCACCTAGAACACCATAGCAACCACTCAAAACAACCTAGCAATCACTTAGAGCACCCTAGTAACCACCTTGAATACACTAGCAACCACCTTGAACATCATAACAACCACCTAGAACACCCTAGCGACAACAGATCAATGTGGTAAAACAATCAGAACACATTAGCAACCACCTAGAACACCCTAATATCCACATAAAACACAATAACAACCACTCAAAACAACCTAGCAATCACTTAGTACACCTTAGTAACCACCTTGAACACCTTAACAACCACCTAGAACACCATAGCAACCACATAGAACACCCTAGCAACTGCAGATCAATGTGGTAAAACAATCAGAACACATTAGCAACCACCTAGAACACCCTAGCAACTACCCAAACACCCTAGCAACCACCTAGAACACCCTAGCAACCACCTTGAACACCCTAACAACCAACTATAACACCCTAGCAACCACCTTAAACACCCTAACAACCACATAGAACACCCTATTAAAAATCTAAAACACAATAGCAACCACTCAAAACTACCTAGCAACCACTTAGAACACCCAAACAACTACCCAAACACCCTAGAAACCACCTAGAACACGATAGCAACCACTCAAAACAACCTACCACTTAGAACACCATAGTATCCACCTTGAACACCCTAACAACCACCTACAACACCCTAGCAACCACCTTAAACACCCTAACACCCACATTGAACACCCTATTAAAAATCTAAAACACAATAGCAACCGCTCAAAATAACCTAGCAACCACTTAGAACACCCAAACAACCACCTAGAACACCCTAGCAACCACCTTGAGCACCCTAACAACCACCTAGAACACCCTAGCAACCACTCAAAGCAACCTAGCAACCACTTAGAACACCCAACCCACCACCTAGAACACCCTAGCAACCCCCTTGAGCACCCTAACAACCACCTAGAACACCCTAACAACCACCTTGAACACCCTAACAACCACCTACTGTAGAACACCCTAGCAAATGCAGAGCAATGTGCTAAAAACAATCAGAACAACCACACAAAAACGTCCTGGCAACCACCCAAAACAACTTCGTAACACTTTAGAACACCCTAGCAGCCACCTAGAACACCCTAGAAACCACTCAAAACACCCTAGCAATTCAAAGCAATGTGCTAAAAACAATCAGAACATGTTAACAACCACATAGAGATGTTCAGGCAACCCCCCAAAACACCCTAATAATCAACCCAAACACCAGAGCAACCACCTAGAACACATTAGCACAGGGCTGTCCAAACTCGGTCCTGGAGGGCCGGTGTCCTGCAAAGTTTAGCTCCAACCCTAATTAAACACACCTGAACCAGCTAATCAAGCTCTTTACTAGGCATAGAAACTTCCAGTCAGGTGTGTTGAGGCAAGTTGGAGCTAAAATCTGCAGGATTTGGACAGCCCTGATATAAACGGTATTCATAAATCTTTGTACTGCACTGCCATCAGTAAATGACCAACACAACATGTATTTCTGTAAAAAGACTGTAAAAATGCTAGCAACTGCAAAGCAATATGCTAGAAACAAACAGAACACATTAACAACCTCAATGTCCTGTCAAAACTCCATAGCAACCACCCCAGTAAAGATCAAAGAACACCTTAGCAACCATCGAGAATATCTTGACAACATTCAACTAGATTTACACTGTCATATAATATGTGAGTGGGGTTTGCCCGTGTAAGTCTATGACACCATGCTGGGTGTTATGGGCAGTTCCTGCAAGGGTGTTGGTTCTTCATCTGGAGCATTAGTTGTGTACAGGTACATCTCAATAAATTAGAATGTCGTGGAAAAGTTCATTTATTTCAGTAATTCAACTCAAATTGTGAAACTGGTGTATTAAATAAATTCAATGCACACAGACTGAAGTAGTTTAAGTCTTTGGTTCTTTTAATTGTGATGATTTTGGCTCACATTTAACAAAAACCCACCAATTCACTATCTCAACAAATTAGAATACTTCATAAGACCAATAAAAA
>JADLZM010014794.1:226033-236688 GCA_018148995.1 Sinocyclocheilus maitianheensis
CTTCCCCATGATTGTGTAGCCTAGTGAACCAAACTGAGAGACCATTTTGAAGGCTCAGGAAACCTTTGCAGGTGTTTTGAGTTGATTAGCTGATTTGTTGAGATGGTGAATTTTTGTTAAATGTGAGCCAAAATCATCACAATTAAAAGAACCAAAGACTTAAACTACTTAAGTCTGTGTGCATTGAAATTACTTAATACACGAGTTTCACAATTTGAGTTGAATTACTGAAATAAATGAACTTTTCCACGACATTCGAATTAATTGAGATGCACCTGTATGTTCATGATGCTCTGTTCACCTCACCTTCCTCAGCAGCGAGACGAGGTCTTTGTGCCAGGACGAGCTGTACTGCACACTGACCGTACTGAACAGCTGCAGCAGAGACTCCACCGAGTTACTGGCGTGGATGTCGTATGGCCTCTGAGAGACAGACAGAGAGAGACATTAATGTGTAACGAATTTGCATTATAAAAACACTGTTTTGAAATGTTTCTAAAACACTGAAATCTCCAGTTTTTTGTTCATGATTATAACGGTTTTTAAAGGTTACAAAAACGTTTCTAACAGTGTTCTACTAACTTTATCTTCACCCAAAACATAATGTTATTTGTGTCCCTGCAGCACAAAAACAGTGTTAAGTCTTTTATGCCAAAAATCATCAGGATATTAAGTAAAGATCATGTTCCATGAAGATATTTTGTACATTTCCTACCGTAAATATATCAAAACTTAATTTTTGATTAGTAATATGCATTGCTAAGGACTTCATTCGGACAACTTTAAAGATGATTTTCCTCCTTCGGTAGGAGGCAATAGTATTGGGAAGGTTACTTTAAAAATGTAATAAGTAGTGTAACTATTTCAGTTACTTTATTAAAGTAAAGTAACTGTTACATTTGATTACTTTTCTAAATTTCCAATGAATGTTTTCAACTGTTAATCATTTTGAAACATTTAAAGCAGGCAGGGTTAACTTTACAGTAGCGCTCAACACTGATTACTGTCAGACTTTCAGAATCCTTCATCACTTGAAATTACGATTTAAATAATTTATTTATAAAGCACAGCCACCACACAATCAGACTTCAGCTCCTCATCCAGAGATCATTCTGAGGTAAATACAGATTTCAAATCATAACAAGAAACAGTTAGTAGCTTTGATTCTGTTTTTGAAATCAACCCAAATAGGAAATAAAACTTTTATCAAATAAGCATGTGTCCTAAACTCCTGAAACATTGGTGTCTCATATTTTAGAGCAGTCAGTGCAATTTAGGAAAGAAATCAATTAAATCTGTATGTGGGAATGTGTGGAAATATTTTTTATGTAACCCCCTTTGTAATCGGTAATCGTTTTCTCAGCTTTTTGTTTAAAATCACTCACCGACATTCAAGTGTTAATAAAAAAAAAATGCATGGCGCTAGACTAAACCGGTTTGTTCGTTTGAAAGCAAAGGCTCTGTTCTTTCCTTTGACATATCGCATGTTCAGATATTGATACAACAAAATATCTATGAAATTTTTGTGAAAATGATAAAAAATGCTGGCAGTTTGAGAGAGCGTTCCCCGTTAGCTTTGGTCCTGCTGAAACTCTGTATGAATCTGCACAGTTAGGGTTAGGGTTAGAGGTTGGTTTATAGGGTTAGGGTTGCAAACCAGCAAAGCTTAGCTGGTAAAGATGGTTGACCAAAGAGGTTAAGCTAGAGTTTGAGAGAGCTCCCCATTAGCTTTGGTCCTGCTGAAACTCTGTATGAATCTGCACAGTTAGGGTTAGGGTTAGAGGTTGGTTTATAGGGTTAGGGTTGCAAACCAGCAAAGCTTAGCTGGTAAAGATGGTTGACCAAAGAGGTTAAGCTAGTTAAGCACCAGCACATCAGCATCCCCTGCTTGAGACTTCAGTCCAAACACAAGATTTACTGGTGGCTAACCAGTCGGAAAACCATCGGAAGCATCAGTAGATCGTAGAAACCATTGCCACCGAGGTTCTCTACAATCATGCTTTTGGGAATTGCAATTCTGGACTTTTCATCAGTGAAGACATTACGCTGTCATCTGCAAAAAATAAATAAGTAAAAAAAAAAAACTTACCCAACTTCGCATAACCTCAAAGATCGTCACGCCCAGCGACCACCAGTCCACTTCGAACGCATAACCGGTTCCCCCGCTCACGAACGACTGGAAGATCTCTGGCGCTGTCAGGAGAACACACATGCATTCAGAGCATGATTATGACGGGATGTGAGCTACACAGTCAGACTTCGACTAACAAAACAATGTCTGGTCCAGCTATTCAAAACAAGAACTGCCACTCAAGACAAGAGGAGGCCGTCTGACTGACAGTTCAATGTTTTAGTTTAACGTTCTAGTTAGATCAGTGGTTCTCAAGCTTACTGACCTTAATGGCCATCTATACCTTTCCGTTCTCCACCATTTCCATAGAGACCAGCACAAAGCATTTGATGCGTAAAACCAAAAACTTGCAGTGTAACAGTTTGCTTTTTGTTTGTCAGGATACAAAAAAAATTAAATAAAAAAATCAAACTTAAAGGGTTAGTTCAGCTGTATATGACTTTCTTCTTTCAGAACTAATAAAAAAAAATCAAACTTAAAGGTTTAGTTCAGGTGTATATGACTTTCTTCTTTCAGACTCCAGTCGGAGTTATGTTAAAAATTGTCCTGGCTATTCCAAGCTCTATCATTGCCGTCAGCGGGTGTTGCAGTGCTTCAGTCCAAAAGAAGTGAAATAAAAAGCGCCCATCCATAAAAAAAGTGCCTCACACGGCTCCGGGGGGTGAACAAAGGCCTCCTGTAGCGAATCCATGCGTTTTTGTAAGAAAAATAACCATATTTCATTTATATAAGTGAAATATAATATTAGCCAGGACCATTTTTAACATAACTCTGACTGGATTCGTCTGAAAGAAGAAAGTCATGTACACCTAGGATGCCTCGGGGGTGAGTAAAACACAGCCTAATTTTCATTTTTGGGTGAACTAACCCTTTAAGAACTATTTACACTTTTTCAAGCTTCAAATTAGATATGGTTTCAAAGAACGGTCAAAAGATTGTCTAACACCAAGCCCCTTCCCTTCTTCTTCAGGTTCAAACTAAAAATGGTGGCTTACCTATACGTATTACGTATGAAATTAAAATTGATCTATGAAATGACCCATATGCAATACAATTATCACAGAATATACAAACTGTATATCAAATAACAATCACTCTTAAAATAAAGAATATAACAATAACATAGAAAAATATTCTTTATGTTTATCTAACACTGACTCCAAGGCCTTCAACTGTCCAGAACACTTTTGCATTACATCTCAGCTTTCCTGAAGCTTTAGAAGCTGAATGTTCTTCAGGGTTCCTGCTCTTTTTAACCAATACATTTGCATAACTTTCCCAGTTTTTTCTGATTTACTGGATCAGGATTAGGGAAAGGATTATTAAAAATAATTTATACTCGCAATTTCTAAGTGATAAAATATTTTAGAATTTTGGCATTTTAAGATTTGATTAATATCCATGACTTTTCCAGGTCTAGAAAATACACATTTAAAATGAGGCTTCCTCATATATCTAAGTTAGACCTCATTAGCAACCACATATAAATGTCACGGCAACACCCTGCCAACCACCCAAAAACACCCAAGCAACTGCAAAACAATATACTAAAAAACCAGCAGAACACATTAACAACTAGGGCTGGGTGTTTTTTTTTAGATTTTAGCAATAAATTCAAAAGCAATGTTTTCCCACGATTGTTTTAAATCAAGCAATCACGGTTTTGAATAAAAATATTAGCAAATGTTACAATATGATAATACGCCAATGATAACAATTAAGAGATAAATCCTGGTTCTTCAAAGGAACTGTTGTGACAGGGCTGAATCAAAATATGAGTTATTTTAGATTTTTTAATGCTGGTTTTGACTCGTTTCAAATCATTTTCATCTTAAGGCCCCCTTGTGGATCCAGGACTCCTGGTTGAGAACCGCTGAGTTCGATAACTGAAATAGTTGATCAAACAATAATACATCAGTCTGTAAAAAAAATATAAAATGAAAACTGGAAGATGTTCAGAGTTCATCATACTTTCTTATGTTTGTTAGAGTTCTGGATCTGTGATGTAGATGATGAGACGTTTCTTACCCATGTAAGGCTTTGTACCCGCTAACGCCGTGGCTCGTTCGCCGTCCTTGATTATGGTAGCGATGTTAAAGTCTGTTAAATGTGCGTGACCTGAAGAACAACAGACAGACGAGTGACAACCAGACAAGAAGCGGCGCTAAAGCTCAAACGCATGCATGTGAGAACTACTAGAGCAATCCAGGCCAATAATTCCCTCTTTCTAAAAAGGGAACATCAGAAATAGACCGAAGAGAACTCTCCTTGAACCATTTCTGAGAGCTTCGCACACACGCATCTCACCTTGCTCGTCCAGGAGGATGTTGTCCGGTTTGATGTCCCTGTGTGAAGAGATCAAGACATCATCACGTCAGTTCACATGACATCAACACCTGGACTTTATTTACACGCTAGTTCTCTCTGACCGCATCTGCAGCCGTGTTTTGAAAGCTTTGGCGGCCTTCTTTTGTGTGAATGTTCAGTTCTCAGGGGGCTGTCACACTTTCAACACACTCACCAATTACAACGAGCGCGCACACACACACACACACTCACATACTGACACTCTCACTCACGCACGCACACACACACACACACACACTCACACTATTTAAGAATAAAGTGGCGTCCAGCTAAAGCCGGATTCTGATTCCCTCGCAGCTAATTAACAGAGAGCCGTTCCCCTGCTGTCATGAAGATGCCAGAGAGCATGACAGGATTAATTCACACAGAGCTGTCACACACACACACACACAGGCATAGAGCAGTGACGCGATTGCAACACATCACATTCTTCAAAACAATCTACTGCATCCTTAAAGGAATAGTTCACCCAAAAATGAAAATGATCACATAATTTACTCACACTCAAGCCATCCTATGTGTCCAGTGAATGTCTTTCTTCTTCCAGACAAAGAGTTATATTACATAATATCCTCGCACTTTTCCCAGCTTCGTAATGGAAGTGAATGGTGGCCAATTTTTTGAAGCTCCAAAAAGCGCATCCATCCATCATCAAAGTAATCCATACGACTCCAGTGGGTTAATGAATGCCTTCTGAAGCCAAGTGATGGGAACACATCCATATTTACAACTCTATAAACTATTATCACTGACTTCCAGCAACTCCTGTACACGAGTTCACCAGAGAGTCAAGTTACGACATATGATGTCATTTGACATAGCGAAAACTAAGGTGAGAACTGATGCCTCTTTTTGGAGTAAGTTGTGAATAGAAGCGGTGTTTCTGTGGTGTTCTGGGTCGTTGCTAGGGTGATTCTATGGTGTTCCGGTGGTTTCTAGGCAGATGATGTTTTTAGTGTGTTTCTATGGGATTGCTAGTTTATTCTGGGTCGTTGCTAGGGTGTTTCTATGGTGTTCCAGTGGTTTCTAGGAAGTTTCTGTTTTTAGTGTGTTTCTATGGAATTACTAGGTTATTCTGGGTCATTGCTAGTGTGTTTCTAGGGTGTTCCGGTGGTTTCTCGGCAGCTGATATTTTTAGTGTGTTTCTATGGGATTGCTAGGTTATTCTGGGTCGTTGCTCGTGTGTTTCTATGGTTTTCCGGTGGTTTCTAGGCAGCTGATATTTTTAGTGTGTTTCTATGGGATTGCTAGGTTATTCTGGGTCGTTGCTCGTGTGTTTCTATGGTTTTCCGGTGGTTTCTAGGCAGCTGATATTTTTAGTGTGTTTCTATGGGATTGCTATGTTATTCTGGGTCGTTGCTAGGGTGTGTCTATGGTGTTCCGGTGGTTTCTAGGCAGTTTCTGTTTTTAGTGTGTTTCTATGGGATTGCTAGGTTATTCTGGGTCGTTGCTAGTGTGTTTCTATGGTGTTCCGGTGGTTTCTAGGCAGCTGATGTTTTTAGTGTGTTTCTATGGGATTGCTATGTTATTCTGGGTCGTTGCTAGGGTGTGTCTATGGTGTTCCGGTGGTTTCTAGGCAGTTTCTGTTTTTAGTGTGTTTCTATGGGATTGCTAGGTTATTCTGGGTCGTTGCTAGTGTGTTTCTATGGTGTTCCGGTGGTTTCTAGGCAGCTGATGTTTTTAGTGTGTTTCTATGGGATTGCTATGTTATTCTGGGTCGTTGCTAGGGTGTGTCTATGGTGTTCCGGTGGTTTCTAGGCAGTTTCTGTTTTTAGTGTGTTTCTATGGGATTGCTAGGTTATTCTGGGTCGTTGCTAGTGTGTTTCTATGGTGTTCCGGTGGTTTCTAGGCAGCTGATGTTTTTAGTGTGTTTCTATGGGATTGCTATGTTATTCTGGGTCGTTGCTAGGGTGTGTCTATGGTGTTCCGGTGGTTTCTAGGCAGTTTCTGTTTTTAGTGTGTTTCTATGGGATTGCTAGGTTATTCTGGGTCGTTGCTAGTGTGTTTCTATGGTGTTCCGGTGGTTTCTAGGCAGCTGATGTTTTTAGTGTGTTTCTATGGGATTGCTATGTTATTCTGGGTCGTTGCTAGGGTGTGTCTATGGTGTTCCGGTGGTTTCTAGGCAGCTGATGTTTTTAGTGTGTTTCTATGGGATTGCTAGATTATTCGGAGTCGTTGCTAGGGTGTTTCTAGGGTGTTATGGATGGCTGCTAGGTGGTTCGTCAAAAGGGCTCATCTCTACATCTTAAAGGGGTCATATGATGCTTTTTTAAAGATCATTATTTTGTGTATTTGGTGTAACAGAATATGTTGACATGCTTTAATGTTCAAAAAACACATTCTTTTTCAAATACTGTACATTATTGTAAGTCCTCTATGCCCCGCCTCTCTCAAACGCTTCGTTTTCTACAAAGTCCCTCCTTCCGACAAGCGCAGTCTGCTCTGATTGGCCAGCTGACCCAGTGCATTGTGATTGGCCGAACACCGCAAGCACTCGTCGGAAATGTAACGCCCCTTACCATAATCGCCAGCTTCATCTTTCAAAATAAATGTAAAGACAGCAACCACGCCTTCTTTCTTTGCGTGCACATTTGGGCGGCATTACGCTAATATTTCCACATAGTGAGGTAGATATGTGGGGGCGTGTTAGAACGAGCCGTTTTAGGGGGGCGTGGCAGAGTCTTAACTTTGATAAAGAATATCTCTTTGGTTTTGAGACGTTAGTCTTTGCAACTTCAGGAATCTTATCTATGCACAATCAGCTTGTAACACTCCAAAGAGAAAGGCATGAAATCGCATCATATGACCCCTTTAAGCAAACCCCTACAGACACATGATTTGAGGAACAACTGATGTCTGGAGCACAAACACCAGTATCCCTGCAGCATCAGCTCTGAACTATCCGTCTTTAACCAGAGCAGGATCTGTCAGATGTTTCCAGATGCTCCGCTCACCCTCCTGGTTCCAGGAATCCTCCACTCGGACTAATTTTACCTCGGTGGCAGCGTGACACGACACACTGTTGCTAGGAAACACTTCTGCCCAACTTAGCGCAACTAAATAATACTATAGACAGGAAACGCTCCTTCAGAAGCATACAGCAAAATCCACCGCAGAGAAAACAATGTGACTAATACACACACACACACACACACACACACACACACACGCTATCAAAGCCAGAGAGAGATTCAGTCCCTTGCGTTCACTGTCAGTTCTGTTCTAAAGCATTTGTGAAGGGGCCCAAAACAAGACAAGCACACATTTTATTTGGCACAGGATCCTTGTCTCCCTGAGGAGCCCCGCAGAACTAAACATGCAATTACACAACAAATCCCTGCGAGCAGACGGTATGCGCACACACACACACACACACACACACACACACACACACACACACACACACACACATACACAAACACACAGAGCTTTCTAAATGAGCACACATCATACACTTCTATTGTTTTAATATAAAGTGAATAATGTGTAAACATACCTGGCAATAAAGCTCATTCTAATAAAGATTCCAAACTAATAATCATTTCACCATTGAGGATGTCAGTACAGTGAATTTCAGTCACATTCAGCTCATTTCTTCTTCTGTCCAGTATAAACTGGTTTCTGGAAATAAATACAATCTAAAACTAAGACTGAAACTAAAATAAAATAAAAGTAAAATATAAATTAAATATAAATAGTCATGTATAAAATAAAAAGACAAAAGAACTAAAATCATAAAACTAAAAAAAAATACTATTATTACTACTATAAAACGAAATAATTACTAATATTTACTATTACTGAAATAAAATAAATGTTGACTGAAATGAAATAAAATGTACTTAAAATGTACTTACTCTACTTATTTTATTTCAACTAGTTTCCAATGTAACATTTCTCATTTTAATTTAGTTTAACTTTATTAACTAACATAACTAAAACTGAAATAAAATGAATAAAAACTATATAAACATTAAATAATAATAATAATAATAATAATAAAACATATAATAAAACAACATAACAAAAAATCTAACTAAATTTAAAATATGAATAACCAAATAATTAAAAAAAAGAATAATAAATTAAACATAAATAGCAATGTATCAATGTTTTTTTTTAAATGACAAAAATTTTTTTTTAACAAAACAATCAATAAAAATAAAAGCTAGCGTAATAAAATAAATAAAATCACTTTAATGTAAAATAAAAACTATATTATTAAATAATTATAAAACAACACTTAATTAGATGGCATATTCACATAAGACGTGAATTAAAACGTAGCTCAAACAGACGAGAATAGCAACGTCATGTTTATGAATGCATGAACTGAGAAGATGTACAGCTTTAATGCATTTGGCAAAGTCGCTCAGGATAAAAGCATCTGCCAAATGCATGAATGTAAAAGTAAAACAGAGGCTGTGAGAGACACTGTCTGTTCCACAGGCCTCATCTTCATTCACATCTAAATTACAGTTTTTTAATAGTCAAGTCAATCAGTTATATATACAACGCTTTTTAAATGCAGACTGTGCCAAAGCAGCTTTACAGTATTAAACAGTGAAAGAGTGTGCCGTTCTCCTCTAGCCTGACGAGACCAGCAGTTTAATTCTAAGTTGCAATAATATGAATAATATTAATTCCTGTTAGATTTTTGTGTGTTGCATAGAGAATTGTGTTTTTGGCAAAAAGTGTTTTGTGAAATTGAAAACTGAGTCAAAGGCTGAGAATCAGTGTCTGGTTTTGTAGATCTGGTGTGTGCTTCTGCTGTTTGAGTGTCAGCTTTCAGAAACTGTGTCACAAGAGAAGATTTAGAGTGTGAGTAGCTGAAAAAACTGTAAATACAGGTGAATCCTGACTGAAGTCTACAGTGAAGGACAGCAAGCGCACTCGCTGCTCAAACGTGTTCTGTGCTCTGTGAGTGTGATTCTGGCTAACGGGTAAATCACTGGAGGCTGCTGATGGATTATAGAGTTAAACTGAGTGCAAACACTCACACACCTGTGTATGATGTGCTGGCTCTGCAGGTAGTCGAGCGCCAGCGTCATCTCGCACAGGTACAGCTTTACAGCGTCCTCGGTGAACTGCACGTTCTGCTGCAGATGATAGCGCAGATCTCCTCCTAACAGCAGATCCACCACCATGAACATGTCCTCCTCGTCCTGGAACGAGTACCTGGAGCACAGGTCAGAGGAAGTGACATCACACAGCTCTCATTTAACATGCAAACCGCTCTCCTGGTGAACTGATGAGTCGTGTGAGATATCGTCACCATCAGCAGCTCTGCTATCGTCTTTCACAGATTGAGGTTTGCTAATTAAAGTTGTAGAGATGATCTGATTTGGACATTTTCATTAAAGTGTCGACACGGTCTACATCAGCTGTCAATCATCTGTCCATCACACTGCTAACGAACTATTGCTAACGAACTATTGTAACACACAGAGAGGAGAGATCTAATCTCCTGAAATCCAAAGTCAGGGAAGCACAGGTTTATTATGTAACTAAAAATAAAACCCTAAAAAAATTTTTTTTTTTTAAAATATAATAAATGTTGTCAAATAAAATTAAATACAAAAAAAACAAATATATATATATATATATATAATAAATTCAAAACTACTTTTTATTTTATATCAGCTACTTGCCAAGGCAACATTTCTCATTTCCATTTAGTTTAACATAAAATTAAATTAAAACTGAAATAAAAATTAATAAAAACTATAGACATAAAAAAATAAAAATGACAAAAACTTTAACAAAATGTAAAATTGAATTTAAAGAATTAAATGTTTTAATCAGAAAATAAAATGTAAAAAAATATTTCAGCATTTCTTATTTTAACTTGATGTATTAAAATAACTAAAATGGCAATAGAAATTAATAAAAACTATATAGACATATAATAAAAACATACTGTATAATAGTATGTCAGTGATACTAAAATAACACGAGTAGTTCGGTTGAGCTGCTGATCACAGGAATGAAGTTTCCATTTCACACTGAGTCCCTCGTTCTCATTATATACTCATGAGATGCTGTGTGAGTTATGTGTGTGTGTGTGTGTGTGTGTGTGTGAGAGTTATGTGTGTGAGTTATGTGTGTGTGTGTGTGTCTGTGTGAGTTGTGTGTGTGTGTGTGTGAGAGAGTGTGA
>JADLZM010014794.1:240139-250139 GCA_018148995.1 Sinocyclocheilus maitianheensis
TCTTAAAGGGGTCATGAACTGCCTCTGTTTTTTTATTTTGTACTGTTCTCTGAGGTCCATTTATAATGTTATCAAGATTTTACATAAAAAAACATCATAATGTAGAAGTAATAGGCTATTTTCTGTGCTGTTTTAACTCCCCTCATCAGAACGCTCTGTTTGAATAGGAGTGGAGGATTGTAGACTCGGAAGTAAACGCCCACTGCTGTGATTGGCTAATAGTTGTGTATGATTGACAGTCTACATTCCTCATAGATGCTCGCTGCTGTGATTTAGGTCAAAAACGCATAAATAACTCAATACATATCAAACGATCTGTAAGAAAAGACAAAGCGTTGTGTTGCGACATTACTGTCGGATTCAATAAGGTCGCAATATAGTCTTTTAGTTTCAATCTTTCTGAAAATCCTGCATCGAATTGTGCCTTTTTTGTAAATGAATCTGTGGTAAAATGAAATGAACAAAGGACTGAGTTTTTACTGACGAGGTCTGGATCTTCATTAACATTTTTTTTAAAAGTTCATCCGCTCTTTCCTAACATTGGGTTCAGAAGGAAGGCACACACTGTTTTTCCACAACTTTGTCATTTGGTTTCTGTGTAGACCTGCGTTTCCCTCTCTCGTTATTTACACCACATTCGCGAATTTGTGGGTGGGGCTAAACACGCAGCGATGTAGAATCAGTGGGCGGGGCTAAACACGCAGCGATGTAGAATTTGTGGGTGGGGCTAAACACGCAGCGATGTAGAATCGGTTGGCGGAGCTAAACAGGCAGCGATGTAGAATCGGTGGGCGGGGCTAAACAGGCAGCGACGTAGAATCGGTGGGCGCGGCTAAACAGGCAGTGATGTAGAATCGGTGGGCGGGGCTAAACAGGCAGCGACGTAGAATCGGTGGGCGGGGCTAAACAGGCAGTGCTGTAGGATCGGTGGGCGGGGCTAAACAGGCAGTGCTGTAGGATCGGTGGGCGGGGCTAAACAGGCAGTGCTGTAGGATCTGTGGGCGGGGCTAAACAGGCAGCGCTCCGAGGCTCCAAAAGTGCCTCCTGCTGGCAGAGAATGAATTAGCATTTTTAATAAGCCCATCTGATTTAAGCACCAAACATATTTTGCTTGTTATTAGAAATAATCTACTCTAGAGGGATTTTGTTGTTGTTACTGATTCATTGTGGAAGTTAAGTTTGGGCCACAAAAGCGTGCATGAGCAGTAATGTTTGTTTATGTTGTTGTCGTTGAAACTGTCTATATGTGGGAATCGGTGGGCGGGGCTAAACAGGCTGCGCTGTAGAATCGGTGGGCGGGGCTAAACAGGCTGCGCTGTAGAATCGGTGGGCGGGGCTAAACAGGCAGTGATGTCGAGGCATTCACTTTATGACGCATCTTTTTCTGCGGAGGCGGTGCTTATCCACACTATTACATCATAGAGTAGAACATTTCACAAGTTAGCAGACTGCCTTCAATATAAGCGGTTTTTAGACTAACAAGAGAGTTTTGAGTTCTGAAACTTACAGGATGTTTTTATAGCACAATTACCTCTTATATGTAAAAACAAAAATCAAGGGAATTTTGGTTTCTCCGTTCTTGACCCCTTTAAAGTATTTTTGGTCTTCATAATGTCTAATGTGTATTTTATATATATATATATAATTTTTTTTAATCAATACTAAGAACCTTACTTTAATACTATTTTTAAATTTGATTTGTTATTGTTATATTGTACATTTATTTTTCTTTCTTTCATTATTTAAAATATAAAAATATACGTCAACTGAAATAAAATATAGAAAACAAACTTTATTGCAGCTAGTTGCAAACATTTCTCATTTTCATTTATCTTGATGTATTAAACTAACTAAAACTAAATAATAAAATAAATGAAAACTATTTAGACATATTTTTTTTAAACCTAATAAAAGTGACAAAAACAGCAAAATTAAAAAAATATTAATAATTAAAAAAATAACATTTTTATTCAGAAATAAAATAAAATATGTAAAAAAAACTCGTTTCATTTAGTTGCCAACACAACATTTCTCATTTTTATGTACTAAAATAACTAAAACGGAAACAAAAATTTATTTTAAAAAAATACAGACATATTTAAAGAAAAACAACTAATAAAAGTGACAAAAACACAATTAAAAAATTACTAACATTTTAAGTAGAATTTAAATGAAAACTGAAAATATAAAAATGATTCATAAAAAATATAATAGTATCTCAATGATACTAAAATAACGTATTAACTAACTAAAATAAATTATTCCAATAAATATTTTAAATTGAAATATAGACAGCAGCTCCATTTGAGGATATGATATTGCGTCATAAGTGAGATCTGGTGTGTGATTCATCAGTCAGATGATTGTTTATGTGATGTTCGTTCGCTCAGGTCTGACCTGATGGAGGTGTTCGGTGTGTTTTACAGACGGTGTGTGCGTGTTTATGTGACGGAGCCGTTCTCCTGCTGCTTCATGACTCAGAGCGGGTGAATGGATACAGTAATTACGACTTTCTGCAGACGTGACATTCTAAAGGCTTAAAGCGACTCTGTGCTTCCTGTGAGGAGGAGGAAGCCCTCTTTATTTCCCAGCCTACAGCACAAGCTCCTCTGACTTACAGAGACGCGGCTTTTCAAAGCTCAGTGTTTTCAGGAGAGACACATGAAAGCTGCTTCTGAGAGAAAAGAGAAAATCCTCTCTGCTTCAAAACAATCATTATATATACACTGTGTGTTGAGATGAAGTTGTCAATGTCAAACTGTCCTTCCCTACGTCACATACTTCAGTGTTCAACAAAGCGTTACTGTCCTTCAAGAACTTTAAACCCACACACACACAAACTCAAACACACACACACACACACACACGCACGCACGCACGCACACACACACACGCACTCGCATGCACACACACACAGACAGACAGACAGACACACACACACACACACACACACACACGCACGCACGCACGCACACACACACACGCACTCGCATGCACACACACACAGACAGACAGACAGACACACACACACACACACACACACACACGCACAGTGAGGCGGCTGGTGAGGCTGGTGAAGGGCTCGATCAAAGAGCTTCTGTCTGTGACTGTCACCTCCCAGAGTTTGAGCTTCTCGCCACGAGCCCACTGCTGCGCCGCGTCCTGATCCACCTGCCTCCGCTCGCGCAGGTCACACTTATTCCCCAGCACCATCACCATCACCTGCACACACACAGACAGACAGACACACACACACACACTCGCACGCACACACACACACACAGACAGACAGACACACACACGCACACACTCACAGACACACACACTCACACTCACACACAGACAGACAGACACACAGTGATGTAGTCCTGATGCTGGGCACTTCCAGGAAGCTACAGCAAATCTAGTTTGTGCTTATAGAAGACACAACCAAATCCAATTCATTCTGATCTGAGCGCGTCTGTCAGAGAAACACTATTCAAATCACACCACAGACAGCAAACACTGCGAGCGTACATCACGGAATGAATCACAGACGAGACTGTCCTCAAACAGGGAGGATGGAGGGAATCCAGCAAACGTCTTGTGTTGTGAATCCAACGACTCTTCCACTCTAGACACAACCAGACTAACATGACTGACAGACTCAGAAAAACCCGTATCTCTCTCTCTCTCTCTCTCTCTGTGGCATGTTTTGATCCCAGTGTGGTAAAAGCATGTGTTTTGTAAAATCAATAGATCATATTTTTTTGCACTGTTTTAGATTAAAACCCTTATCTCAGGACACTAGGAGAAGTGTTCAGCACAGTCAATGTTACATTTGCTCTTAAATATGTTGCTGCAAAGAGGAATAAGATTTCTTTGATCAACTTTATAGAGGGTGACGCAAAGTTGGCAATATGATTAAAAAGAAAACCGACAATAAAAGGTGAATGTTCCGCGGATTCTGAACTAACATTAAAAGCCCTAATAACGGCAAGAATTAGTTTTCTTTTTATAGAATCAAAAACAATTTAATGGTTTTTAATCAAATTTGGTTGATGAACAGTTGATGAAGAAAAACATTTAATTATTCTTTTGTAAAGTTTTTTGTTTTTGTTTGTTGTTTTGGAGAATGTGTGAATGTAGTTACATTTAAAAAAAATAGAATTGCAATTAATAAAGTGTAAAAAATTCAAAAATTCTCAGTCTCTCTATCTATCTCTCCATCTCTATCCCTCTCTTATGAAAGACTGTTTCCAACACTAAATAGAAAAAAAAGGTAATTTACTTTTTTATCACACACTACTGTTTTTATGGCGATTTTGAGTTTACATCTAGCAGTTCTGACTTTTTTTCTCAGAATTGCATGATGTAAACTCATTATTCCACGTCAGAACTGCAGGCTGGATAGAGTTTCTATCATGCAATTTTGAGAAAAAAAGTCAGAATTGCATGATAAAAAGTCCAAATTTCATTTTTATTCAGTGCTGGAGAAGAGCTTCCATGCTCTCGGGTTGGCAGTGATCAGGAACGAAAAGCAGACAGATGCTTTGATTTTTGATTCTCTCTCTGATGAAGTTTATTTCTCCACACGGTGTGGTTTCTGTCAGGCGCGCAGCTGTGGATCCAGACAGGTGGATGCGGCGCTGATGCTTCCACCCATATGGGCCGCTTGAGCACTAAACGACATGTATTGTTTATAAACCACGAGACGCTGTGTGCATATGCTCTCCTGATGAAGCGCCTCCATCATGAGCGGAGAGAAAGAGAGCCATTGTTTAACAGATAGAGACTGGAAGAGAGCGTGGGAGAGAGAGCGAGACGCATTGTTCATTCTCTGCATTTTTCGTTCTGTACAGCTTTGGCTTTTGAAGACGGCCGATCAGGAGCAATTCAGAGTGGCTTTTCTCTTCCAGGTTCAATTATCTACAGAAAAGTAAAGCATTCTGATACTCAGATGCAGCGGACGCTCACAGACACGAGCTGAAATCATCATTACAGAACGACTTTCTACTGAATTTACATTCATGCATTTGGCAGATGCTTTTACCCAAAGCCACTTACAGTACATTGCATTCAAGGTTTAGACTTTATCACGTCATGCATTCCCTGGGAATCGAATCTGTGACCTTTGCATTGCATAAAAAAATTCTATGCATTTAAATTACACAGTTAATAAATAAATAAATGCATTTATTTATTAAACAACATGTTAGACAAAAAGTCATTTAAAACAACCCATTTAATTAATTAATCATCTTGCTTTTGGGGTTTTAAGACAAGTTATAAGAAGTTATTTATGACGATTTTTAAGTACATTCTTTTCAAGAACTCAAATTCTTACGTTTAATCTTAGGAGAAAAGAGAAAAGTATTTGTTAAATAAAAAGTTACAAATAAATTTTTATCCATTTAGATGAACATAAACTGATCAACTTAATGTGATGCATATTTGTCAGTCAAACACAAACAGTCATGTCATAGTTTATTATCAACTATTTGTATCTATTACATTTTATTTAAACAATCATTTTCAAAATGCATTTATTCAAATTACTTAGAATCAGCATAAATCTGTTCATTGTGAAAACAATTACATTTATTCAGTTAAAAAGTATGAAGATGGTTAAAATATGACAACTGTGGAACAAGCAATATTCAATATTTAAAGCACATGAGACTGAAACAAATTGGATTTACTGATGATAAATATATAAACCTGGTTATTGTGCATTTAAAACACATTCAGTTTATTAGTACTATTACATAAAAACCTGACCTGTTTCATTTATGCATGACTGACAAATACAAATCACGTTTAGTTTATTAGTTTGTTTATGTTAAAACTGTGTAATCCAAATAGATGGACATTTTATATGCAACTCATATACAGACCATTTGGTTGGAAATGGAGGTGACTGAGACGAGAGATGAAGTTTAATCGATAAAAAGGAAGAAGAGGATGATGATGATAAACTCGTCTATTAATCATGACTCAAATCTGAGTTCCTGTGACGTCAGACAATCAGATATGTGCGATTACTGGAATGATCTGTTTCAGGTCGAGCTGCCACATTAAACAGATTAAGCGAGTTTAACAGTGTTTACAGGCGTCATGTTGTGCATTTTTCATTCAGTTTTTCCCCTGAGTCCACTAATGCAAAAAAGAGCAGATGTCAGTTCACCGGTGTTTCTCAGTAATTGCATCGATCCTACTCAAAGCAATAGTTCACCACTAAATGAAAATGTGCTGAGAATGATGAGACGAGTTTGTTTCAATGTCTCTCAGCAACAGATGCTCTGCAGTGAACGGGTGCCGTCAGAATGAGAGTCCAAACAGCTGATAAAAACATCACAATAATCCACAGCACTCCAGTCCATCAGTTAACATCTGGAGAAGACAAAAACTGAAACTAATCCAGCATTAAGATGTTAATAGTAACATTAATAGTCCATAATAACGCTTCCTCCAGTGAAAAAGTGTTCTGGTGTGAATCAGGAGAGAAATCTGCACAGATCAAGCAGCGTTTAAACAGCTCTAAACAGTCTAAGACTTTAAGTCTTTTGTCTTCTCCAGATGTTCACTGATGGACTGGAGTGCTGTGGATTATTGTGATGTTTTTATCAGCTGTTTGGTCTCTCATTCTGACGGCACCCATTCACTACAGAGCATCCATTGCTGAGACACTGATGCAGTGCTACATTTCTCCAAATCCCATCTACATCTTTAACTTTTCCAGCATTTTTGGGTGAACTATTCCTTGGAGTTGCACATATGTAAAAATTAAGAAGAAGAAAAAATGATGGAAAAACCCATCATCATGCACATGCAGAAGACAAGAGAGAAGCACAGGATAGTCACCAGAGGTTTACTAAAAACACATGTTCGATCTCCTGAAGGATCTCAAGCTCTCTAAAGACGTTCCGGACCTCGTCCCGCTCGATGCACTGCTGCTTGTTCATGTACTTCATGGCGTACATCTTCTCCGTGTCCCGCTTCTGCACGATGCACACCTGAAACACACACAGATGAACACGCAATGAGAAAGACGGCACAGGCCACGCTAACGAGAACATATGCATCATCTCAGACCCACGTCCTATTAATAACACGCTCGCTTCGACCGGCACAAAATGTCACGGGTCAGAGGCGCTTCACGAGCACAGAATCTGCATTAAAAGCTCATTAAATGATAATCAAGATTGTGTGTGATGTGAGACAGAGATAAAGGTCAAAACACAGTCAGGACTCGGGCAGCAGATATCTTTAATCTCTAATATCTTTCATCACTGCAAATGCATTTGTCACTATTTAGTTTCTTCTACAAATTCACAGACATTAATAATAAAAACAATATAATATATAATAGTTTTAGTATATAATATTAAATAAACAATACATAATAAATAGCAATAATGTTTTTCTTTTTCTCTAATTATTATGAGCTTGCACGAGCAGATATCAAATGAATGAATCGGTGTAAAAACAGATTCACAATATGAAATACTTCAAAACTCAGTTTAAAAGTTTAGAGACAGTTTAGAATCTAGATTCGGATTTGACAAAATTACAGACAACACCCATAATGCCAGATAAAATTACAAAATAAAAGCCCCTCAAAAACATGTCAAAACACTGACTGAGACGTCACAGTAACTACAGGACAGTTTTATTAGATTCTACAGTGGTCCTCCATGACGGTTGAATAATTCATTCAGGCGATTCCTAATAAAGAACGGATTCATTCAGGAAAAAAACCAGTGAGTCATTGAATCTTTCATGCAACCACTCGTTCCAAAAAAAGGATTTGCTCAGGAACAAAACAAGCAAGTCATCAACTCTTTCATTCAAATAATTCGTTCAAAAGTACGCATTACATTGAAGCCTTAAAATATCTAAGAAATAAAAAAGCAAAAAGGATGTATGTATGGAAATTTCGAATCCTTTTCTTATGGAAATTTCTTCTGAGTTATTCCCTGTAGTTTTTTTTCCCCTTCTTTCTTTTTTTGTTGTTGTTTGTTCCTTTGATGCTATTATGAATGTAATTGATAATAATCGAAAGGCGATGTAGGCGATGTTTCTACAAAAAACTCATCAAAAAACAACGTGCATCGGGTCTGTTTTTGCTTTTTTATGCTTTTATCCAACTTATGAAGGTGCTGTGAATTGAATCGTTATATAGTCATTGTACAATACTATCATATTTTGTACATGCAGCTAGTTTTATTGCAAATTTAAATGAAAATTCTCTCTGACACACACACACACACACCCCAACTTGGAAACTCTGGGAGTAAAGAAGCTACCAGCTTTCCATCCGAACATGACTTGAGTGCACCATCTCAGAACGTTCTCCTAACAATCCCATATGGTTCTCATTTTGTCATTTTTAGGGGGAATCAATTAAAAATATTGTGGGAACATACTGGAAACATTCTGGGAACATTAGGGGAACGTTCTATTTAGGTAAATAAAACTTTCCAAAAGAGAATGTTAGCATGTCTGTCCTTGGAACGTTCTGAGAATCAGAAACTAACCAAAAAAATGTTAGCTAGGATAAAACCAATGAACGACAAACTGTCTAATAATCAGTTGCCACGCATGTATCATCATTCATTGGAGTAACTCTTATTATACTCCAGATGTCTCATTTGGGTGAAATGAAACAAGTACCCTCTGATTCTGTCAGACGGCTGCTGTGGGAGTCCAGAGGCAACAATCAAGTCATCTAGCTGTCCAAATGAAACAAGCAAACAAACTAATCCAGTTGAAATGGTCTCCGAAGCATCCAGTATAAATGCTGTTTTCCTGAACTTTAGAAAAGCCTTGGAGCTCATATAAGAGAACAGCAGCGTTTCACCCCACACATCCAGACAGAAAACACTCTAAAACACTCCCTAATTGCATCCGCTTTGATCCAGCAGTGACTCGATCGGCGGTTCACAGCAGACAGCTCCAATACAAACCTGCCCGCCGGCACCGATAACTCAGACAAACAGCCCAAATATAACCCTCCCAGATCTGATCATTCAACAACAACAGAAGCACATTAACCAGCAGAAACCTGAAAACAAGACCTTATTCTGCTTTGACAACAAATCCGTTTTCTTGCTGCTAGAGCATCATTCTGCAGGGAAAAGGAAAGGAAGCAGCACATAATGCATCACATCACTAAAGGAAGAGTACATGCACAAATGAAAATGTGCTCACCCTCAGTCCATCCGAGATTAGGAGAAATGTAGCATTGCATCAGTGTCTCAGCAATGGATGCTCTGCAGTGAATGGGTGCCGTCAGAATGAGAGTCCAAACAGCTGATAAAAACATCACAATAATCCACAAAAGCTGATTTCTGGCGTCCTGACAAGGTTCTCTCAAACGTTAGACCAGTAACATTAATAGAGCATTTGTTCAAAGCTATATGGTCTTTAAAAATATTGCAACCTTAGCACAAAAACATTATTTATACCTCAACCATGGATTTTTTTCCTGAATCATTTAGTTGGACTGGCATTTTATCTACTTGTTTCAAAAGAACATTCAAAGGTAACCTTCCTATTACGTTTACGTTAATGGAATGTTACCTTAATATTTATATAACCAAGAAAAAAACTAAATAAAAACATTTAAAAACGAAACGTTTTGAATGTTCAGGGAACATTCAGAAATAATTTTTCATAACTTAAAGGTAGAGCATATCATCTCTGTGTAAACAGGGTGCGCAGAGGTATGCAAATACATATTTTGACAGGCAGCCTATCGTAATGTTCGGACCGAAACTTTTGATTGGACGAACATTTTATGGTCCTATGCCTTCCACAGATGATATAAATACATATAAATAAATTTGACCAAATCACCTACCCTGCAAGATAAGAAACATTCTTATCTTCCATGTTTTTTTCCCAATAAAATTTTTTTTTTTTTAAATCTTAAAAATGCTAAACTTATCTTAAATTAATTTCAGCTAGTTGCCAAGGCAACATTTCTCATTTTTATATAAGTTGAAGTACTAAAATA
>JADLZM010014794.1:255139-275139 GCA_018148995.1 Sinocyclocheilus maitianheensis
GTATGAGAAACAGTGTTTTCTGTAACGCTGCATAATGCGTCGCTCGCGTTACGAGCCGCTGGGGTTTGCAGAGTGTCTTTACTTTTCAAGCTGCTTCTATTCCCACGACTCTGATATATTTAGCTGCTCGATCCATTGTTGTCACCAAACACAAGTGTGTTCTGTTCAATCTGGAGGAGACTCCAATCAGCAGCGTTTGCTTTCTGGGTCACAGAACTGCTGAGAGGAGCAAGACGTCTTCAGGCTGAGGAGAACCAGATCAAAGAGTGTCAGCTTGTTTTCTTTCACAGGTTTTGTGTTTCTTATCGGAGCTGATTGATCGTAGGCCTCGCTGATCTGAGCTCATGCTCCTCCGTTTGTGAATGAACATTGACAACATTGTGGAATTTACTGTAAAACAGAATTTCATGGAAATTCTACCACTGAACACTTACATTTGAAAAAAGTTTGGTTTAACTTAAAGAAATTATGACAGAAATCTATTACTGCTGTGTAGTAGAATGTATGTCTCAAAGTAATAATAATTAAAACTTGATTTTTAATAATCCCATTTTACATGTTTTGATTTCAACGGTAAACTTCTGTTGTTGAGCAGCACTTTGGCAAAAGATGAAAGGGTTTGTTTAATTTTCATTCGATTAAAATATTAATTCAGTTGTTAACGTTTTATGCTTTCATTTAATTACCAGAATTTAAAATACACAGAATCTTTGAAAAAAGGGTCCTATAATAAAACTTAGCTAAATGCGTCGGCTCTTCTGTGGCTCTTCTATGGCATCACAGTAGAATCTCCTTTATTTTTACGAGTGTATTTGAATGCAGATAAAGTCTGTGCTCTCCACACGGAATCAGATGCATAAAATCATCTATAAGAACGACTGGAGTGGATTCGATTCTATCGAAGCTGAACTAAACACATCTGACTGGAACAAGCAGAGTGACTTTTCTCTGAATTATCACACACACACACACACACTGTTTCCAAACAGCCCTGATGAGTCTGTCAGTGACAAAGAGAAATCATGTCCTCTCATGTAAATGTGTTTTCTCTTCAGTCTTCAGTGACGCAGCACAGGAAATGAAAGCACACTTACAACCCCAATAACAAAACACATCATTCATCCAGCATCTGAACATCTCATCTGCACACACACACACACACACACACCGAGAGACCTGGAGCCGGATGAAAATTAATAATTAAAGGGCTGGAAACGGATGAGCGGACAGACATGAGACAAAGACTGAGAGAAGAACGCTGAAGGCTTCATTTGCTCTTGAACACGTTCTTCTGAGAGAGAAGCGCTATCGGCCCACACACACACAAACTGAGAAAAAACAAACAATTACAGAAAGCATTGTGGGCTGAAGGATTGATTCAGACGAGCTCATGTGAACAAACAACTCAATTAATCACTATTGCTTTCATAAACACAGAAGAACGAGCAAACGAAGAGCCTGCAACACTGAACACAATAGGCATAATTTATGATCATGTAAGCATGAATGATGATGTGAATGTAAATGAGGGCACTGGATGCTTTCAAAACACTGATGCATGAAGCTTTGAAACATTTACGAATCTTTGTTTTGAATCAGTTGTTCGAGGCTTGTTGCTCAATGCGTCGTGCAGCTAGATCCAGTGGAGGAGATCATTCTGATGAGTAGCCTAAGATTACTTGCATCTGTTGTTATTGTGACATAGCTTGTACACATTTTACTAGTTAGACTAGTTGTTCCCAAAACTATAATTCCTGACTACCTGTATGAAATCAAGTAAAACTAGTCTAAATGTCTCACAACGGCAGGATGTTTGTTTAATGTTTTATAACATGTAAAAAAAACAAGATATAAAAGCAGTACAAGTGTTAACACTATGAATGTTATTAGAGTCTAGGAATGTTTGGCACAAAGTTGTGATTTTTCCCAATAAAACATTATTTCAATGTCTTTAAAATTTCATGTTTAATTCAGCATGTTTTCTCTTTATTATTTGTACATTTTTGCTATTTCAGATTGAAATTGTTTCCAAACACAAAACAAGGGCTACAAATTAATAAAACAACATTTTTACAGAACCCCCATATTTAATGGTATTTCCATTATTTGTATTACATGTAATAAGTTACACTTTCATGAAAACATCTGCAATTGGTTTGTAACTTGGCATGGGTTTTTGTTGTATTTACACTGTTTTGACCAGCAGGTGTTGCCAACCTGTGATGATCCGAGCGCTTCGAAACAGTGAATCTTTTGATTCAGAGCTTCGAAGCGTCGCATAAAGACACGTTCATACAGCAGCAGTTTACAGTAGTTAGTGTGTATCTGAGCACCTAATACTGTTACGTTCACATACAGTTCGGTTATTCTCGAACTCACACCCGTTAATGTTGATGAATCGCGACCGAATTTTCAGAGAATGTGTTCGGTGTTTTCATTTGTGGATTTGGTAACTTACAGGGAACGGAGTTATGATCTGATGGTTTCTATCCAATCACTGTGTTCCACCGGAGCACTTCACGTTCTGTTCTGGAATAAACACAGATCGTGTTGCGTCAACTGTGATAAAAGACGAACGTTACAGGCGTCGCCATCTTTGATATTTACTGCAGTCGCGGTTAATATCAATTCACGGTTCGCTCGAAGATAGAAACGAGCCGATCGGTTCATTCATTCATAAATTGCAGTGTGAGCGGAACAGTTTGAGATTCACACCTAATATTAAAATATGACTGTCAATGAACTGGATGAACTGGAATTTGATTTTGAAAGCATATGATGCCCTTTTGTTTCTGTAAGTCAATTTTTTTTATTTGATATGCTTTATCCACATTACAACATTTATTTAGTTCATTTATTCATTCATTTACACCACTGTTCAAAAGTTTAAGAAATTAATAGGCCTAATTTTACTCACATGCATTAAATTGATCAAAAGTGACTGTTCTCAACATTGATGATAATCAGAAATGTTTCTAATAATCAGCATATTACACTGATTTCTGAAGATCATGTGACACTGAAGACTGGAGGAATAATGCTGAAAATACAGCTGCGCATCACAGAAATACATTACAGTTTAACACATATTCACAGCTACTTTAAAATGAAATAATAGTTCACAATTGTTACTGTATTTTTGATCGAATAGCTGCAGCTTTGGTGAGCAGAAGACACTTCTTTCAAAAACATTAAAAAGTCTTATCGACCCCACATTTTTGAACAGTGTTATTTTTTCTTATTTGGCTACAAAAGAAACAACTAATTACTACTTAAAACATCAATTATATCCATTATAGATATAGTTAGGGCAAGTTGTCTGGTGACACAGAAAAGGTTTTGAACTGCATTTTTGGCTGAACTATCACTATTTATGATAATTTCTGTTCTCAGACTAATTAGCTGCTGCTCTAATAAGTCTTGATTTGTTGTGTCCCAGTTGCATTTTTAAAAACGAATGCAAGTCTGCAGTTAAGCTGAGATCTGCAGTGGGAACACAGACTGCAGATCTCCATCCCTCTGTTATGCTGTCTGTATGAAGCGCTTTCTCCCGCCGTGTCACTACCATCCGTTCTGATGGGAGTCTAATCCCACCGGCCCCCAGCGGAGCGGCTCTTCACGGGGCCGTGTATCACGGCAGGACACTGAAATCAAGCCGAGACGCCGCTGAAGGTGCTTTCAGATTGGGCTGAACTCAATCCCTCCACACGGGCCTCTCTGCCACATTAGTGTCCAGCTCTCAATGTTTTAATGAAGCTCATGTCTTCCAAACATCCCACCAGTTTTCATGCCTGCTTTTTCATTTCTATTAAAATCACATTTTGCTACAGGAAATTACAGGTCAAATTTGGTCTTCAGTGCAAGATATTTTATATTTATTCAGCAATGTTTCATTTAACCGTAGAACTGTTGAGCTACCAGTCTTTTCTGCATTTTTTTCTCTCACTCATATACACATGTACAGTTGTATTTTTGTCCAGCTCTGGGTGTTCTTATTAATACATTTCACATTTTTAAACTTTCCTTTTGAATTACTGTTGCCCGTGATGCTACTGTAATTATTCTGCATGCATTAAAGCAGTTTGCATTTTCAGCCCATTTTGGATTCATTTCAATCCAGCATTAAAGTAATTTATCAAATATAGATGAGTTAAAAACAGCCCAGCATGCTGGGTCAAACATTTCATCCAAAAACATCTCATTAAAGCATATCTTAATCTTCATTTTTTTTTTTTGCATAGAAATGTAAAAACAATGTGATTTTGATTTTAAAAAATCATGTAAATATTTTTTTAAAAAGGAAATAAATAGACAAAAAAATTATAAAGCGCACAACAAAATTACTAAAACTTTAAAAATAACTATTACTAACTAATAAGATAACTAAAACTATACAGAAAACTATATACTGTATATATATACACACACATAAAAAAAACATAAAAATATATAAAAATATATTACAAAACAAAAATGACAATATACAACAAAATTACTAAAACTTCAACTAAAATTTAAATGAAAACTGAAAATATTAAAATAAAAAAATTATAATTAATATCCATAATAGTAAATAAATAAAATATCACTGAAATAACACTGTCTGGAGCAGAGATGCCAAACGTTTTAATATGAAGGGCCAAAAATCAAACTTGATTGAGGGCTGTGGGCCAAAAGTAAATGATGCATTATATCCAGCTATATTATATTAAAATGTATTACACAAAAATAAACAAACGAATTAATAATTTAAAATATAATGCATTTTTCAATATATTTAAAATTATTTTATATTTGATTAAAAATAACTATTTAAAAATTGTTTCGTTTTTAAAAACTGTTTAAAATGTAATACATTTTAATATAATGTAGTTGGATATAATGCAACATTTACTTCTGGTCCACGGTCCTCAATTCATATTAAAAACTTTGGGCACCTCTGGTCTAGCTCAAATTGAACTGCTAGTTGCTAGGCAACCATACATCCCATAAATCCTCAAATTACACAAAATGCAATTAGCCACATATCCTTCATGCATATAAAGTTTGCCGAGTTTTCACCATGGGAATATAAAGCTCTAGCTGTTCAAACAGGCATTAATAATGACAAGCAATGGGACGTTAATGGGATAAAAATGCTCTTCAATTAAATGCACAACATGTTACATGACACGTTCCGACACAGAAAGCATCTGGAAAACCACAGTTTCAAAGCACATGCGGGTGATCCTGCCGTCTCTCTCAGATTAATGATGTTTCGAGGCTTTTCCCAGCGTGGCTACAAGCATGTAATATAATATTCAGTCCTGCAGCACAAACACTGACAGCAGAACTGAACGCAGGTGCTCGTCCTCACTTCTGTTCTTCTGTTCTTATAAAACTCAGGCCAAACCCAGCCATTTCTCATTCTCTGACCTGATTTATTGCGCAGCGGCAGCTGACGGGCTTCAGAAGAGGGTCACTTATTTCCTAAAAGGCCATTTAAAAAGAGCAAAGAGAAAGATGAAATCAGAGAATAATATTACCCGCAGACCCATCTGATATTTGATGGCTGTCTGCTCCATTCATCACTATCTGTCCCGTCTGACCACAAATGATCATATCTGACGTTCCTGAAAACACTCTCACAAAGAAAAGGTACTGATATGTACACGTTACGTACGAATATGTATCTTTAAGATACAAATATGCACCCATTAGGGGTAAATAAGATGGACCTTTTGAAACTGTACCACCTCAGTGACAGATTTTGTACCTTTTTGAGTGTAATATCTTTCATTAATAACATAAACGTTATTTCATTATGTTAAACTAGTGTTGATCTAGTTTCTCAGCTGTGCATCCCTCATTAGATTAATCAGGCCAGATTTATTATAGGTAATTAAAACTAAAACTTTAACCATACGCTAAAGCTTTTTTGTTAAAATTTGTAAAAAGTTGTTTTATTTTATTTATTTCAACTAGTTGCCAAGGCAACATTTGTCATTTTTATTTAGTTTAACTTGATGTGCCACAAAAATTTATAAAAACTACATAGACACACACACACACTCACACACACACACACTCTCACACACACTCACACACACACACACACACACACACACACACACACACACACACACACACACACACACACACACTCACACTCACTCACTCACACAGGCTTACATTTGTGAAAAGTGGGGACTCTCCATAGGCGTAATGGTTTTTATACTGTACAGACCGTATATTCTATTGCCCTACACCAACCCTACCCCTAAACCTACCCCTCACAGGAGACTTTCTGCTATTTCAGATTTTCAATACACTCCATTCTGTGTGATTTATAAGCTTGTTTACCTGTGGGGACCTCAATTTAGGTCCCCACCGTGACACAAGTCCCCATTAGTCTGTGTGTAGTCAGGTTTAAGTCCCCACCAGAATAGAAAAACAGGTACACATACACACACACTCACTCACACACACACTCACACACACACACACGCACACACACTCACATACACACACACACACACATCCACACACACACACTCACACACACACACACACACATCCACACACACACACTCACACACACACACACTCACATCCACACACACACACTCACAGTTGCAAGAAAAAGTAAGTGAACCATTGTCAATTTTCTGATTTTCTACTTAAATTGGTCATGAACTTGATTTGATTTTCACCAAAGTCACAAATATCAACAAACACAATGTTGTTGCGGAAAATTAATTCCCAAGTTTAATAGGATAATCTCAAGGTGGCTGTCCGCAAGCTGAAGCTCAGAAGAAGCTGGATAATAACCCTAAACATCGAAGTAAATCTACTACAGAATGGCTTTGGAGACATAAAATCCACCTTTTGGAGTGGCTCAGTCAAGCCCAGACCTCAACCCAATAGAGATGCTGTGGAATGACCTCAAGAGAGCCATTCACAGCAGAATATGGGCGAGCTGAAGCAATTCTGAAAGGAATAAAGGTTCAAAATAACTGCTGGACATTGTTCAGGTCTAATACACAGCTAGAGGAAGCGCTTGCTTGAGGTTATTGCTGCCAAAAGTGGTTCAACCAGTTATTAAAGCAGTTATTCACTTACTTTTCCACCATCACTTTGTATTTTTAATGGGTGTGTTCAATAAAGACATGAAAGATCATAACCGTTTGTGTTTTATCAGCTTAGAAATATTGTGTTTGTTGATATTTGTGACTTCGGTGAAGATCAGATCACATTTCATGACCAATTTAAGCAGAAAACCAGGAGATTGAAAATAGTTCACTTACTTTTTCTTGCAACTGTATGTATGCATGTATATATATATATATAACCTGATTCAAAATATTACTAAAAACTATAATAGTATCTCAATGATACTAAAACAACACTGTCTAGAATCAAACCTGATTGAGGGTCATTGGCCAAAAGTAAATGTTGCATTATAATTTTTTTAAATTGTTTAAAAATGTTTAAAATGTAATATTTTATTTAAATATAATATAGTTGGATAACTATATTATATTTAAATAAAAGATTACATTTTAAACATTTTTAAACAATTAAAAAAAAATTATTGGCACATTATTTTTTAAATATTATTGTAAATGTTTTTTTATTATTTCAGTTATATTTTTTAACATTTCACTGCAATAAATAAATAAATAAACAAAATACGAAATATTTTTTAAAAATTAATTAAATTCATTTAAATTGTTTTTTTACATTTCAATGCAAAAAATAAATAAATAAAAATAAAGTTTAAAAAATAATTATTTAAATGGCATGTTTTTCCCCCTATGTCTTCCCTCCTCTTATGATATTGCATGGTGGGCCAAATCAAAGATCAGCTTTTGGTTTAGGCATCTCTGCACTAGTGAATTAACCAAGGTTGTTTCTTTTGACAGTACAGAATATTTAGGAAATACCTCAAACAATTTTAAAGACTGTAAAGAGCCCACAGATGAAGTAAATCTGCGGTTCCTTCATAGGCTACGGACAGACTACCACACATGAGCGACTATTAAAGCTCATTCTGCTTCACAACTCAGATCTGATACTGATCCAACATACTTTATGGTCAATAAAAATCAGCTTGAAATCATACATTGAAGTGTATTCATATTACCATGAATGTTGCTGCTCAGAACAGCTCATGAGACGTAATAGAGATCCATCTCTTTCTTACCTTGTTATAATCTGAAGAACCTTCTTTCGCCACAAAGAAGCTTTTGTGAAACAGAAAGGTTCTTCAGATGTTATGGAACCATTTAGACAAAAAAAGGTTCTTCCATGGAATCGTGAAGCACCTTTATTTTTAAGAGTGCATGAGTCCTTCACAGCAGCAGAAGAGTCTCTGTTAAATTAATTAACTGCTATGGTCCAGATTAATGTAAAAATTATAATAAGTGTAATTACTTAAGGCCTCCTTAAGCAGTAAATCTCAGCCGGCCTCGTTTCAGATAACGAGAGCGCAGGGTAATTAGAGCGGCTGAATTACCCAGGGTTCTGCGTTGATTTCAATCTCTCACTGTACTTACATGTGACAGCAGCGGCTCGACGGCTCGTTTCACAGCAATCTGTCATCATCCGATAATTCATTTATTCGTACAATCCCCGCTGCTTCTGAAGGAACTCTTCTTTTACTACGGTACGTACAGACACGGATAATGCATGTGAACTGGTTGTCTTACCTTCCCAAAGCTCCCTTTCCCGATGGCCCGCAGAATCTGGAAGTGATCGAAGTTCACTACAAAAGCAAAAGAAGGAGAAGAGTAGATTAACAAAAGAAGATGCAAGAAAATCAAAGTGTTTCTTCACCAAAAAAACAGTCAGTTCTGTCATCATGTACAAGAGTCATGTGAATATATATCCAAATAACTATCCTATTCCACAAAGCAACGTGATCAGGATTTGACATTATACGCAGTCATACGACAACAACGCAGCATATTATTGTGTATAATAGAATAATATTTTATTATATCCTTACGAAAATAAGTTTATTCAAGTGTGCTATTAGTATACTTCTTTTAAACTAAAAATAGGAAAGTATACTTTCAGACAAATTTTTATGTACTTCTCAAAAATGTGCTTTACGTACTTCTCAGAAATATACTTAAAATTACATTTAAGTATACTTGACTTATACTTATAAATATATTTTCTAGAATCAAACCTGATTGAGGGTCATTGGCCAAAAGTAAATGTTGCATTATAATTTTTTTAAATTGTTTAAAAATGTTTAAAATGTAATATTTTATTTAAATATAATATAGTTGGATAACTATATTATATTTAAATAAAAGATTACATTTTAAACATTTTTAAACAATTAAAAAAAAATTATTGGCACATTATTTTTTAAATATTATTGTAAATGTTTTTTTATTATTTCAGTTATATTTTTTAACATTTCACTGCAATAAATAAATAAATAAACAAAATACGAAATATTTTTAAAAAATTAATTAAATTCATTTAAATTGTTTTTTTACATTTCAATGCAAAAAATAAATAAATAAAAATAAAGTTTAAAAAATAATTATTTAAATGGCATGTTTTTCCCCCTATGTCTTCCCTCCTCTTATGATATTGCATGGTGGGCCAAATCAAAGATCAGCTTTTGGTTTAGGCATCTCTGCACTAGTGAATTAACCAAGGTTGTTTCTTTTGACAGTACAGAATATTTAGGAAATACCTCAAAACATTTTAAAGACTGTAAAGAGCCCACAGATGAAGTAAATCTGCGGTTCCTTCATAGGCTACGGACAGACTACCACACATGAGCGACTATTAAAGCTCATTCTGCTTCACAACTCAGATCTGATACTGATCCAACATACTTTATGGTCAATAAAAATCAGCTTGAAATCATACATTGAAGTGTATTCATATTACCATGAATGTTGCTGCTCAGAACAGCTCATGAGACGTAATAGAGATCCATCTCTTTCTTACCTTGTTATAATCTGAAGAACCTTCTTTCGCCACAAAGAAGCTTTTGTGAAACAGAAAGGTTCTTCAGATGTTATGGAACCATTTAGACAAAAAAAGGTTCTTCCATGGAATCGTGAAGCACCTTTATTTTTAAGAGTGCATGAGTCCTTCACAGCAGCAGAAGAGTCTCTGTTAAATTAATTAACTGCTATGGTCCAGATTAATGTAAAAATTATAATAAGTGTAATTACTTAAGGCCTCCTTAAGCAGTAAATCTCAGCCGGCCTCGTTTCAGATAACGAGAGCGCAGGGTAATTAGAGCGGCTGAATTACCCAGGGTTCTGCGTTGATTTCAATCTCTCACTGTACTTACATGTGACAGCAGCGGCTCGACGGCTCGTTTCACAGCAATCTGTCATCATCCGATAATTCATTTATTCGTACAATCCCCGCTGCTTCTGAAGGAACTCTTCTTTTACTACGGTACGTACAGACACGGATAATGCATGTGAACTGGTTGTCTTACCTTCCCAAAGCTCCCTTTCCCGATGGCCCGCAGAATCTGGAAGTGATCGAAGTTCACTACAAAAGCAAAAGAAGGAGAAGAGTAGATTAACAAAAGAAGATGCAAGAAAATCAAAGTGTTTCTTCACCAAAAAAACAGTCAGTTCTGTCATCATGTACAAGAGTCATGTGAATATATATCCAAATAACTATCCTATTCCACAAAGCAACGTGATCAGGATTTGACATTATACGCAGTCATACGACAACAACGCAGCATATTATTGTGTATAATAGAATAATATTTTATTATATCCTTACGAAAATAAGTTTATTCAAGTGTGCTATTAGTATACTTCTTTTAAACTAAAAATAGGAAAGTATACTTTCAGACAAATTTTTATGTACTTCTCAAAAATGTGCTTTACGTACTTCTCAGAAATATACTTAAAATTACATTTAAGTATACTTGACTTATACTTATAAATATATTTGAGCGATACTTGTGCGCCGAGAATCCGTGTTTTCATTGTTATATGTGCGCTAGTACACATCTTCTGTACAGAATTTCCAAAACACAAGCGAAGAAGAAACTGAAACAACGGATGCTTCCACACGTAATCTAACACGATCATCAGACATAAAACAGCATCAAAACTGTGCAACGTTATGGAATAATATGTCGACCAATGAAGAGGTAATAATGACTGTCAAGCTTTGAAGTGTTGATCATTCTGAATCCAATTCATAGTCTTTTTCCAACTTTTTGTTCAAAATGTTGTTTATTTATTTATTTCTTTATTTATGACGCTTACCCACATTCAAGTGTTTATAAAAAAGAATGCACGAAGCTAGAATAAAATGTTTCTGTTTACAAGCAGATACCCTGCTCTTTCTTTTCTTTTGACGAGAAAACGTACGAGTATAAATCTACTAAACTAGTAGTTTACTGAGACTATATTTCAAAGTGCACTAAAAATGCTACAAGTATTTAATTAGCAAGCTATCAGTATACCTATACGTTCACTTTTAGTATAGTTGCAGTACAAACTAAAAACATAGATGTAAACTAGTTGTGTACTTGTTGTTTACTACTGTTATACTTAAAGTATACTTTTATATACTAGAAAGTGGGAGTATTGAAATAGTACACTTACAAGTATACTACTAGTACACTGATATTTGTATACTTACCACATAAAGTATGCTTAAAAATATACTTGAACTTTACTTAAGTATACCTAATAAAATAAACATGAAGTATACTCCTTTTTGGAAAGGGTATGTATGCATTCGTCAGACGCTTTTATCCAAATAAGTCACTGAAAGTTCGCATTTGATAAGTTCATGCATTCGCTGGGACTCAAACCCATGACCTGCACCACGATCTACTGGAATATTAATATTTCGCTTAACAATTAGCAGTATATACTGCACAGTATTCATTTAATAGTGTGCTACTATTGCATTTCTAATGTATGGAAGACTTTTTAATTGCAAGCTTTTATGTCAGAATTTGGATTTCTGAAATTAATTTCCAGAATTGCACGATTTTAAGCTGCAGTCCGTAAGTTTTGCCTCTTTGTCGCCATCTCTGTTTGAAAACCTGCAACTGCAGCTATTTGTGTAATTATCTTCATTATGTGGGTTGTGCTCCGGCTCGGCTCCAGCGCGGATGAATCTAATGTTTTGAGGAGTATGTGTGGATATTCACTGTACTTCAGAATCACAGATTCTAGCCTAAATCTTGGAATATATGACCCAAATAACAATTTTCACCGGATATTGTCATCTGAAGAAGTAACGAGTCTGCCACTTTTGTTCTGACCAACTGAGGAAAAAAGCATTACAATAAATCACGCTTTTTTTCCTCAAATGGTTAAGAACATCAGCATTGCGTGTATGTAGTGTGTATTAGCATCACATGTAGATTTCAGTTTATGTACAGTCCAATCTCTAATTGTCATACCATTTGAATTTCAAATAAATAAATTATTTTAATCCAAAAAGCTAAATATTCTTCCTTTGAACTGGTTCTCTTTAAAGTACAAAAACTTGTGTAATCCCACGTATAGGCTATCTGTAATCAGACGCACATTTATAACCGGAATATAATTTAGTTTCATAAACACATAATCCTTTCTGGATTTAATTATTCCAGCTGCTGTGAGAGAAGGCTATAAACGATCCACACCTGCAGGATCCTCACATGTGATATAGCCTACTATCCGGGAAAACTTCTTTATGTTTACAGACGTAATGACGCGGCAGCATGCTCGAATTTCCCACGCAAACCTACCCTTACCACTCAAACTAGAAAACATTATTATAAGCTAACTGTTGTGAATCAGCTAAAGTAAGGAGATAGTTTTGAACACTGGCTGGTTATGTACTTGCTCAAATATTGATTTCGGATCATTTTTAACCAAAAAAAATTAAGTTACAGTTTGCAGTTTTAAAATCACAATTGTGATTAAAAAAAGTCACAATTTTATATTTTATATATATATTTTTTTTTCTTCTTTTCTGTTTTCGTTTTAATTTTGGTTAAAGTTTCAGTAATTTTTTTTGTATTTTATAGTGTTTTATTTATGTCTTTATAGTCTTTATTAATTTTATATATGTCTATATAGTTTTTTATTATATAGTTTAATTTAATTTCTATATAGTTTAATTTTTATTTCAGGTTTAGTGTTAGCTATTTTAGTACATCAAATTGAACTAAATGAAAAGAGAAATGCTGGCTTGGCAATAGCTGAAATAAAATAAAAAAAATATATATATATATTTTATTTTATTTCAGTTAACATTTTTGTTTTTAAGTGATGAAAACGTTTTTTTTTAATGATTTTATTTTTACTTTCAGTTTTAGTTAAATATAGTGAGCTGTAAATTCAGAATTGCCAAAAAAAAGTATAATTCTGAGTTTATCTCACAATTCTGTCTTCAGAATTTCACTGTAACAACAGTTGGGGGAAAATTAACTCAAAAGATTAAACATTTTAGTGCACAAACAAAAACTAAAAACTAAAAGTCAGAATTGTGAGAAAAATTACAATTACCTCCATTGATCAGACTGCCAAACATCAAGAAATGTTTACACAAAACTACATTTACATTGCATTTATGTATTTGCCAGATGCTTTTGTTTAAAGAAACTTGCATTGCAGGTGTATTTTTTTTTATCTCTTCATGCATTCCCTGAGAATCAAAGCCATGATCTACTGTTTGAGCTTCATCCAAAACTGGATTAAAACGGCAAAATCAGCAGGCATTAATCAGGGGTTTTTCTGTGGTCTGTCAGCATCAGAACCGGAATAAACACAGTTTCTGTCAGAAGAAGCGCTCCTAGAGCAGCAGAGCAAAACAAGCTGCTGTTTGTTAATCAGAAGAACTCCAGCGTGTGTAAAGTCATGAGAAAACAGAGCGCATCGATTCAACCTTTATCCAGCCAGAGCTTCTGTTGAGATCAGCAGAAAAACACCTCAAACAACAGCACATTATTATTAGGATATCTACACTGCAACAAATCATTTTCTTCCACTGTATTTTCATCTTGTTTTGGAGTACAAATATCTAAAGATTCTTAAATTAAGATGCATTTACTGGTGATGCAAAATGATTTAAGATATTGAGTCTTGTTTTATGAGAAAAAGAAAGTGAGTTTTTGCTTGAAACAAGAAGAAATATCTGCCACTGAAAATCAGGTCAGGGTTTATTTTTCTGACCCCACTGACAGATATTTGTTCTTGTTTTAATCATATGATTAATAATTGTAATCATAAATTTTGTTAGTTTTCTTTTCAGAAAACAAGTCATTTTGCATCTCAAGTAAATGTATCTTGATTTAAACAAAAAAGAAAAATAAATATGACGGCTCATCATTTCATTTAATGCTTTTGAAACAAAATGTTTTGAATGATGGCCAGTGTAGTTTTAACATGGGACATCAAGTGAAGCTAAATGAAGATGCATTCAGAGTTTCTATTCGAAATATTCAAGCATCAGTGAACAGTCAAAAATATCAGATCTCATGCGTTCTGATTTCATTAGAAATGTATTTAGTGATCTGCTGAGGTTTTATTCTGGACTGATGTGCTCCAAAAGCCCTTTTTCTGTTTGAAAGCTCGTCCATTGATGATAAAGCAGAGTTGTGTGAGAAAGAAATGCTTTCTGCTGTGTTTTAACCCCATCCTGAGGCGAGCCATAACACACACACACACACACACTCACACACACACACACACTCACTCACACTCACACATACACACACACACACACACACACAGACACACAAACACACAAACACACACACACCCACCCACCCACACCCACCCCCCCTCACCCACACTCACACACACCCACTCTCTCACACCCACGCTCTCACACACACACACACACACACAACCCCACACACACCCACACACACACAAACACACACACTCTCTCACTCACTCACTCACTCACTCACACACACACACACACTCACTCACACTCACACATACACACACACACACACACACACAGACACACAAACACACAAACACACACACACCCACCCACCCACACCCACCCCCCCTCACCCACACTCACACACACCCACTCTCTCACACCCACGCTCTCACACACACACACACACACACAACCCCACACACACCCACACACACACAAACACACACACTCTCTCACTCACTCACTCACTCACTCACACACACACACACACTCACTCACACTCACACATACACACACACACACACACACACAGACACACAAACACACAAACACACACACACCCACCCACCCACACCCACCCCCCCTCACCCACACTCACACACACCCACTCTCTCACACCCACGCTCTCACACACACACACACACACTCACGCACACACACACTCTCACACACACACTCACACACACACTCTGATTGAAGAAACACTCAGAAACACACACTCAGCCACATGAGAGGACGCGGGTCGCCTCGGGTCACTTCTGAAGATGCGAGAGTCGAGATGCTCTGAAGACTTCCAGCATCTCTTAAGAATCTCATTCTGCAGACGCTTCTTACTTGAACTTCTCATGCGAGCCGTTTCTCCTGTCGACCTGAAGCAATCACTGAACAGATTTCTACTGCCTGACACCTTACAAGTCAAGCGCATTTATTTCTACAGCGCTTCATACTAAACAGATCGTTTCAAAGCAGCTTCATTGTAATAAACAGGAAAATCTCACATTTAGAAGGAACATTTAATATCAAGACGATATTAACGATTGAATTCAATTCAATTAATTTCAGTTTCAGCTGTAAAGCAGCTCTACAGAAGACAACAGAGTTTGGTTCTTATCCAACAGTGTTGCCAAATCCATAAAATTACTGAATTCATTACAGCAAAATAAAAATAAAACTAAAACCTTAAACTAATTTTACTTGAAATCTAGACATATTTTTAAACTACTAAAATGACAAAAACACACATCAAAATGACTAACACTTTAACTAAAATTAACATGAAAGCAGAAAATATAGAAATAAAAACTAAAATATCAACAAAACTACAACAGGATCTTAACGACAACACTACATTATGTATATTACATTACATTATGTATTATTACATACGTTTTTAACGTTATGTTAAATTTGAAAATAAGACATTGTTTAATTAAATATGCACTAATTTGCATATATTTCCAGAACATAAATCTGATGGCTGAATAAAGTCAGGTTCATAATTCTTTGATTTTGTTGTCATATTAGAGTTAAAAGGTTTTTTTTCTTTATATCACTCCATAAATCAGAAAATGCTATCAACAGACAGAAATCAAACACATTTTCACCATGTTTTTAGCAGTAAAATGTCGTATAAATGAGTGTGAAAGAAATATGAACAAACCTTCAGACTATAGAATGGAATAAAACTGTAAAGCTTGCTGAATGTAAGAGAAAAAACTCTTTAAAGATAGAAATCTACAGACAAAAATAGACTAAATTTTTGACTAAAGTACATTCACGAACCAGAGTCTGTGGGCAAGTTTACTCTGGCTTTAATACACTTAAAGAAAGACCAGACAAAAACAGCAGTCATTCTGACGGCCAAATGTGATGACTAACGTTTAGTCATTTGTTTGCTGGAACAGCGTCTGTTTTCTTGTATTCCCAGAATGCAATAAAGCCAGACAAACCCGTTCCTCTGAGAGCTCTGATTCAAATATTATAGAGATTTAAACGTCATGCACCTGTGATATTAAACACACAACCGCCTCTTCTGTCTCCTATAATAACATTATCCACATTTGTCCTAACGAGACTGTGTTCAAATTACAGCAAGTTTCATTTAAAAATAAATAATTTCAGATCATAAAGTTGCACTGTAAATAATCTTTATCAGTCAGTTTGACCGAATGAGCTATGGTTTCCATAGAGTTGTATATTCTGATGTCAGTAGAATAGCATAATGCTTGGTATTTTAATTTAACAACAATATCAATGGAAGAGCTGAATCTTTTCCTCCTGATTATTTCTCATTTTCATTTAGGTGAATCATATCTAGTAAAATAACTGAAACTAACACTGAAATAAAAATGACTAAAACCTAGACATATTTAAAAACAACCAAATCTAATAAAAGTGACTAAACACAACAAAATAAACTAGATAAAAAAGTTCATCAAGACAAACTTTAAGTTGACTTGAGAAAGCCTAGCCTAAAAGTTTAAAGCGGTTGTAAACTGAGAAAGCCTAGCCTGAAAGTTTAAAGCGGTTGTAAACGCCTCAAGTTTGAAAATTTAGATAGATTAGATTAGATGATATAGATTAGATGTTGATAACATGTTTCTAGCATGATTAGCATGTTTTTAACATAATTGGCCTGTTACTAACATTTTGCTGGCATGATTAGCATGTTGCCAGCATGATTAACATGCTACTAGCATGTTGCTAGCATGATTAACAAGTGACTAACATGTTTCTAGCATTATTAACAAGTTGTTAGCATGTCGCTAGCATTTTTATAGCATGGTTAGCATGTTACTAACATGTTGCCAGCATGACTAGCAAGTGACTAGCATGTTGCCAGCATGACTAGCAAGTTACTAGTATGTTTCTAGCATGATTAGCATGTTACTAGCATGTTGCTAGCATGATTAACAAGTGACTAACATGTTTCTAGCATGATTAACGAGTTGCTAGCATGTCGCTAGCATTTTTATAGCATGATTAGCATGTTACTAACATGTTGCTAGCATTATTAGTAAGAAACTAGCATGTTGCTAGCATGATTAACAAGTGACTAACATGTTTCTAGAAAAGGATTAACAAGTTGCTAGCATGTCGCTAGCATTTTTATAGCATGATTATCATGTTACTAACATGTTGCTAGCATTATTAGTACGAAACTAGCATGTTGCTAGCATGACTAACAAGTTACTAGCATGTCACTAGCATGTTGCTAGCATGATTAGCAAATTACTAGCATGTCACTAGCATGTTTCTAGTATGATTAACATGTTACTAGCATATCGCTAGCATGTGTCTAACATGATTAGCAAGTAACTAGCATGTCCCTAACATTTTTCTAGCATGATTATCATGTTGTTAGCATGATTAGCAAGTTACTAGCATGTTACTAGCATATCGCTAGCATGTTGCTAGCATGATTAGCAAGTTACTAGCATGTTACTAGCATATCGCTAGCATGTTGCTAGCATGATTAGCAAGTTACTAGCATGTTACTAGCATATCGCTAGCATGTTGCTAGCATGATTAGCAAGTTACTAGCATGTTACTAGCATATCGCTAGCATGTTGCTAGCATGATTAGCAAGTTACTAGCATGTTACTAGCATATCGCTAGCATGTTGCTAGCATGATTAGCAAGTTACTAGCATGTTACTAGCATATCGCTAGCATGTTGCTAGCATGATTAGCAAGTTACTAGCATGTTACTAGCATATCGCTAGCATGTTGCTAGCATGATTAGCAAGTTACTAGCATGTTACTAGCATATCGCTAGCATGTTGCTAGCATGATTAGCAAGTTACTAGCATGTTACTAGCATATCGCTAGCATGTTGCTAGCATGATTAGCAAGTTACTAGCATGTTACTAGCATATCGCTAGCATGTTGCTAGCATGATTAGCAAGTTACTAGCATGTTACTAGCATATCGCTAGCATGTTGCTAGCATGATTAGCAAGTTACTAGCATGTTACTAGCATATCGCTAGCATGTTGCTAGCATGATTAGCAAGTTACTAGCATGTTACTAGCATATCGCTAGCATGTTGCTAGCATGATTAGCAAGTTACTAGCATGTTACTAGCATATCGCTAGCATGTTGCTAGCATGATTAGCAAGTTACTAGCATGTTACTAGCATATCGCTAGCATGTTGCTAGCATGATTAGCAAGTTACTAGCATGTCGTTAACATGTTTCTAGTATGATTAACATGTTACTAGCATGCTTCTATCTACAATTAACATAAAAACAGAACAAATGAAATACATAAATATACAAATAAAATCTAAATATTAACAGAACCTATAATAGTGTTGGGTTCAGGCATGTTCAGAGTTGCAGGTTTTTCCAGAGGGATATATCTTTTCATCAGAAAATACTGCCCACCGCCAGAAAGCAGACACACTTCCACCAGGTCTTCAGCAGTGAATGTGAAATATAAATCAGTGCGAGTGAAATGAAATATGAACAAAGCCCTCAGCACAAGCCTTCAGCATGCTCATGGAGGAGGAGAAAACACCACATACTGTGCATTTATGATTTCATCTGGTCTTTTTCCAGGTCTGTTTTCACACAGAAGCTTTAAAACACCGTTTTCTCTCTCTTATAATTAGCGAAGTTTACTTAACCGTTTGTACAACAGCTGTTATCGGCCAGCCCTGTTGAAGAACCCAGTACATGCTGCTTTCTTCACCAGGGAGGCCTGTTTTACGCTTTTAAAGTGCGAGTGGAATAATGTCGCCTCATTGAACCCAGTTTTTAAACGAGCTTATTATTGCATTCATCGATCGAATCTCTCGCTCACGGTTCACAGTTTAGCAGAAGTCACTCCCACAATCCACACGAAGCGTCGTGGAGAAAGCAGGAGAGCTGAACACATCAGCAGACGAGATCCAACATGATGGAGAAGGAGCGAGCTAATGGATGACCATCAACCCTCACGAACACTGATGCTGCCGCGGTCTCTGTGCTCGGAAAAACAGCCAGAGATATACAAGATGATTTATAGTTCATCTGACTGTACTGTACATGCACTCATGTTTGTGTGGCTGCAAAACGTAACTCGTAACATGAAGATATTATAAGCATTAACAACATGATTTTTGCGAAGCTGCTTTGTAATGGTGTATTGTGAATAATGCACACAATGCATTACTAATTTTAGTGTCCTGTTGACTATATCTATCTGTATTTATTGTTTTCATTAAGAAGCATCTTGCTGACGGTTTTTTCGAGATGACTGACAGCGTGGGTCGAAAACCCACAGAGAGGAAGTCATTAGTGTCTCTTCCTGTCTGAGGTCTGTCTTGTGCCACACAGCACTCCA
>JADLZM010014794.1:280139-289324 GCA_018148995.1 Sinocyclocheilus maitianheensis
TTAAAAATCCCCAAACAATTCTAAAATATAGAATAGAATAGAATAGAAATGTTGCCAAATGGACAGGGTTATTATCATTAACTAAAACATTTTTATTAAAAAAAACATTAACTGGAAAAAAAAATAAAACTTAAAAAATAAAAAGCTTAAACGTATTTCGAGTTTTGTTGCAAAAGCAACATTTTCCATTTTCTTTTAGTTTAAATGAATTTTGATTCAGTTCAGTTTAATAACCATGTCAGTGTTGTGAAGGTAGTGTCATTATTCAGATCAATTCACTTCATGTTTTGTTCTCATCTGATAGTATCAGTGCAGGCAAACTGATAATGCTGAATATTAAGCATCTTGTAAACCCCAGCTGAGCAAGTTGAAGGCTTGCAATGATGCAAAGCAAAATGTTGGTGCATTGGCGATATTTCAAGATGAACAACATCTCCAGATTCACTGCCAAGATCCAGCTTCTCCTGGACTCAGAGGAAAGCTGCTGCACATTCACACGTCTGCACACACACTGCTAGAAATATAAACGTCTGAAGCACATGATCTGATATCTCTTACCAAACACATTATTACATTTCAAAGAGAACTTGAGAAAGAGCAGACGATATTGTGAGATACAAGCAGTTCTTCACAGACCAGTAACTGCACCAGAACTATCTTTTCTGATTTTCTCTGGAGATTTCTTATCGTAGGTCTGTTTTTATTCCCCTTATAGCATTTCTATAGAAAATGTCTTTGGTTTGGCCCACAGCAGGACTTCATGACAGAAAAATAAAAGGAATGTGCATGAAGAAGTGAAGAACAGAGTCCCTGGAGCTAAAAAGAGCATGTGCTTCAGGAATCTCATGATAATCAATACGGCCGTCTGAGGAAAGCAGCCCTCGTCTGTCTGAAGCCAGCGCTTTCTCCACAGACGGACGGCACGCTCAAGGGCAACAAACACACATACTGCCATCGACACACGCTGATGGAAGAACACTTCACAACACCCAACACTAAAAACTAACTTCATACAGACCGCCATGACTGATTTATATTAAAAGTTCATATAAAAAATTATATTAAAATTACACATACTGGTAAAAAATGTATAGCCTGAATGCACTAAGTCGCTTTGGATAAAAGCGTCTGCTAAATGCATACATTTAAATTTAAAAGAACAAACAAATCTGAAAGAGAATAGAATAGAAATAGAAATATTGCCATTTGACCAGGGTTATTGTCATCAGAATAGAACAGAACAGAACATAACATAATAGAAATATTGCCAATTGACTAGGGTTATCATTATAGAATCAAACAGAACAGAACAGAATTGAATGAAACAAAATAGAAATACTGCCATATGATCAGGGTTATTGTCATCAGAATAGAACAGAACAGAATAGAAATATTGCCAATTGACCACGTTTTTTATCCTTATACAATAGAATAGAATATTGCCAATTGACCAAGGTTATTGTCATTACAATAGAATAGAATAGAATACTGCAAACTGACCAGGGTTATTGTCATTAGAATAGAATAGAATTATTGCCAAATGACTAGGGTTAGTGTCGATATTTAATAAAACAAAACAGAACAGAATTGAATGAAACAAACTAGAAATATTGACAACTGACCAGGGATATTGTCATTACAATAGAATAGAATAGAATACTGCAAACTGACCAGGGATATTGTCATTACAAGAGAATAGAATAGAATACTGCAAACTGACCAGGGATATTGTCATTACAATAGAATAGAATAGAATACTGCAAACTGACCAGGGATATTGTCATTACAATAGAACAGAACAGAAAAGAATAGAATAGAAATATTGGCAATTGACTAGGGTTATCATTATAGAATAAAACAGAACAGAATTGAATGAAACAAAATAGAAATATTGCCATATGATCAGGGTTATTGACATTAGAATAGAATAGAAATATTGACAATTGACCACGTTTTTATCCTTATATAATATAATATAATATTGCCAACTGACCAGGGTTATTGTCATTACAATAGAATAGATTAGAATACTGCCAACTGACCAGGGTTATTGTCATTACAATAGAATAGATTAGAATACTGCCAACTGACCAGGGTTATTGTCATTACAATAGAATAGATTAGAATACTGCCAACTGACCAGGGTTATTGTCATTACAATAGAATAGATTAGAATACTGCCAACTGACCAGGGTTATTGTCATTACAATAGAATAGATTAGAATACTGCCAACTGACCAGGGTTATTGTCATTACAATAGAATAGATTAGAATACTGCCAACTGACCAGGGTTATTGTCATTACAATAGAATAGATTAGAATACTGCCAACTGACCAGGGTTATTGTCATTACAATAGAATAGATTAGAATACTGCCAACTGACCAAGGTTATTGTCATTAGAATACATTTACATTTAATCATTAAGCAAACACTTTTATCCAAACTGACTTACAAATGAGAACAATAGAAGCAATCAGACCAACGAGAGAGCAACAGTAGACAAATGCGGTGACAAATCTCAGTTAGTCTAGAATAGAATAGAGTAGAATATAAATATTGTCAACTGACCAGGGTTTTTGTTGTTAATAGAATAGAATATTGCCAGCTGACCAGGGTTATTGTCATTAGAATACATTTACATTTAATCATTAAGCAAACACTTTTATCCAAACTGACTTACAAATGAGAACAATAGAAGCAATCAGACCAACGAGAGAGCAACAGTAGACAAATGCGGTGACAAATCTCAGTTAGTCTAGAATAGAATAGAGTAGAATATAAATATTGTCAACTGACCAGGGTTTTTGTTGTTAATAGAATAGAATATTGCCAGCTGACCAGGGTTATTGTCATTAAAATAGAATAGAACAGAATTATTCCCAAATGACTAGGGTTAGTGTCGATATTTAATAAAACAGAAAAGAATCGAATGAAACAAACTAGAAATATTGACAATTGACCAGGGTTATTGTCATTAACTGAAACTAAAATGATGAAAAAAACAGCTTTAACTTATTTTATTTCAGCTAGTTGCCATGGCAACATTTCTTATATTCATTTAGTTAAACTTGAAGTACTAAAGTAACTAAATATCAAACTTAATACAAATGGCTACGACTGATTTTTATTTAAAAATTCTCAAATAGATTAGAATAAAATAGAAATGTTGTAAAATGACCAGGGTTGTTAACATTACCTAAAACTAAAACTGCAAAGAAAAACTTTATCATTACTTAAAAAGTAAATTAAATCAAATATAAAAAGCATAACCTTATTTCAACTAATTGCAATAACATTTCTCTTTTTTTTCATTTAAATATTAAAATAACTAAAATGAATAAATAAATGAATAAAAATAAATGTAAAAATAATTTTAGAAAGACATCAAAATGAAAAATGACAAAAGAAATCACATAAGCTTTAAAGTTACAATTAAAACAGAAAATATAAATATAAAAACTGATTTATAATATTAACAAAATCTATAATATATAAATACTGAAATAATACTGCAAATTGCAGTATTAAAAAAAGGGGGTAAAAAAATGAAATTTGTAGTTGGAATCTGATGGACACTTCAATATGACAAAACACAAGAAAATAATTACATCTATCAATAGTAATAGTAATCATAAACAATGATCTTGCCAAGTAATATAGTCCATTAGTCAAATATAGGCTGTTTACAATTGCCAATACATCAGCTTAACCTTACTGTAGAATAAACTACAGAATTAAACTGATCACAAGTGCACAAATATCTTCAGCTTACAGAACTCTGTGGAAGGATCCATGTTAATGTGCTTTAATTCCCTTATCAAGCTGTGCTCTTGAAGTTTTACCTCCAGTAATTACCCAACATGCATGTCTTTCTCTCCCAGACAGTGAGAGCTACACAGCAGAGGAGGAACCGCAGAGCAATCACAGAGTCACGAGCCCTTAAGCTGCTGCTTCATCTTCTTTAAGGATTACAGAAGAACACACACTATTGATCTTCAAAGCGCATGCATGACCACGTGTGTCTCTGAAAACACCACCGCTATATTACCGTCAGAGATGAGAGGCGTCTCCATTAAGGATAGCTTCGCTCAGTCTCAGAGAAAACCCCTGAGACAAGCACATTCAGACTACACGACATCTGCAGTATTCAGTGCTTCAGCGCAACGCCATATACTACAGCAAAACACGCACTAGAGATCTGCAGCGTGACCACAGACTCAAGAGATTACAATGAAGGAATAGTCACCTAAAATGAATGTGCTGAAAATGTGCTCACCCTCAGGCCTTCATAGATGTACACTGCGAGGGTGGGGGGTTAAAGAATTGTGCTATAATAACCCCTACAAATACAACTCATTATACACGACACACTTTAAAAGAAGCAGACATGCAGATGTTTGTGAAAGATGTTTTCTCTGTTTTGGAGAAATCATACCCTATTTATTGCATCAAAATTTGTTAGGAGTGGATCATTTTTATCAGCTGTTTATTATTCATGCAACAATGCATATTATAGTTTTTATTAATAACCAGTGCTATATAGCCGATAACTTTGTCTAGTGCTCTTATGAATGTTTATAGCAAGATTTGTGAAATTGTAACTAGACTGAATGAAATAGCATAGACTTCTTCATGGCTAGTGTTTGCGTATTTAATTTCATTCTGTAACCTACTTGTTCTACAGATCTGTGTACTAGTGTTAAATGCTACAGTTTTTGACAGCGTTTATAACGTTTCTGACAGATAATAGCATGATATTTTTTGCCTGTCCTGTCAGCACCTGTCCATGGGTGTTTGGGCCGGTGATGCAGTGTTGCCAGATAAACCATAAATCCTATTAAAACAAACAAAAACCGAAAAATAAACCAAAATTATTTAAAATCTTTTGTAAATAAGATACGATAAAGATATCGCTGACCCTAAACTGAAACTTCCTACTTTATTAACTTTCTAAAATTAAGTGGAAAAGACAATAACAAAACTGCTTATAATAACTGGATCTGGCAACACCTGCGCCCCACAACTCAATACGTCTCTTCTGCTCACCAAACCTGCATTTATTTGATCCAAAGGACAGCAAAAGCAGTAAAAATTGTGAAATATTTAACTTTTTAAATTAACTGTTTTCCATTTGAATATATTTTAAAATGTAATTTTCTCCTCTAATTTCAAAGCTGAATTTTTAGCATCATTACTCCAGCCACATGATCTTCAGAAATCATTGTAATATTCTGATTTGCTGCTCGAAAAACATTTATTATTATTATTATTATTATTGTTGTTTTTTGAAAACAGCGGAGTAGATTTTTTTTCAGGTTTCTTTGATGAATAGAAAGTTCAGAAGGACAGCATTTATCTGAAATATAACTATTTTGTAACATTATAAATGTCTTTATCATCACTTTTGATCAATTTAAAGCATCCTTGCTAAATAAAAGTATTAATTTCTATCATTTCTTTCCCCCCCTAAAAAAAATTAATAAATAAAACTGTACTAACTCCAAGCTTTTTATTTCAGATAAATGCTGATCTTTTGATCTGTCTATTCATCAAAGAATCCTGAAAAAAAATACTCAGTTTAAATATTGATAATAATAGTAATAATAATAATAAAAATAGTAGTAGTAGTACATGTTTCTCGAGCAGCAGATCAGCATATTATACTGATTTCTGAAGATCATGTGACACTGAAGACTGGAGTAATGATGCTGAAAATACAGCTGCGCATCACAGAAATACATTACAGTTTAACAGAGATTCACATAGAAAACTGCTGCTTGAAATAGTAAAAATATTTCTCAATTTTACTGTTTTTGCTGTATTTTGCATCAAATAAATGCAGGCTTGGTGAACAGAAGAGACTTCATTAAAAACATTAAAAATCGTACTGTTAAAAAACCTTTGACTGGTAGTGTATGTGAGTTTGTTTCTTCATCAGATTTGGAGAAATGTATCATTCCGTCACTGTCTCACCAATGGATGCTCTTGTCACGATCTCTAGCTGGACTATCCACGAGCTCCGCTAGAGGGCACCCCATCCGGTACCCTTTACCATTCACCCCGGACTCCATTTCCCATAATCCTTTGCCTGGACTCATCAATTGTCTCTTATTAGGAGGACAATAAGAATTGCTCAAGAACTGCCTGCCTTGTGGAATACTCTTTTGTCTTGCCTCTGCCATTATTGTTTGCTGGTGTTTTGACCCTGACTGTTGGACCACGTTTCTAAATAAAAGCCTTGCATTTGGGTCCTCAACTCCGGCGTCACGCCTCCATCGCTACACCTCTGCAGTGAATGGGTGCCGTCAGATTACCGTCAGAGTCCATAGTCCATAATAACTCTTCCTCCAGTGAGTCAGTGTTCTGGTGTGAATCAGGAGAGAAATCTGCACAGATCAAGCAGCGTTTAAACAGCTCTAAACTAATATGTGGCTGGATTCTGATGCGAGAGACAACAGCAGATACACTTTTTCACTGGAGGAAGCATTATTATGGATTACGGACTCAATGTATTTTAGTTAAGAATGTCTTAATGCTGGATGTGTTTCAGCTTTTGTCTTCTCCAGATGTTAACTGATGGACTGGAGTGCTGTTGATTATTGTGATGTTTTTATCAGCTCTCATTCTGACGGCACCCATTCACTGCAGAGCATCCATTGCTGAGACACTGATGCAGTGCTACATTTCTCCAAACCTGATGAAGAAACAAACTCATCCTGATCTTGGACGGCCTGAGGGTGAACCCCTTTTTTAGCACATTTCCATACAAACAGAACCATGACGAAATCAGTACGCTCATATCTCCATTGTTGGCATCTCTGAATTTTCCCAGATATAAATCTATAAGTCTAAGTCTTTGTTTACTCAAATTACTATCATTAATAGAGCAGCTCTCATTGTTTTCTCGTCGTGCGCTGAAGGACTAATACAGTTTAATGGGTGCTTTCAAAACACTCGCTGCTGAATATGGATGAGAACTCACGAGTCCACTGCAAACGTGGCTATTTTCTCTCTGCATTTATAAAGATGTGCTAAGAATTCAAATGTCACCAAGAACACAGGGAGCGCTGGATTTGTGTGCCATTAAGTAAAACACTAACTTTAACCGCTCATTTAACACTTCTGGGCCTGTGTCGAGTCTCTTCACAGCACTTTAATTGTCTTGGCTTTGATTATCTGATCATTCACGCTCAAAGGCCAAGTGTCAGAGTGAAGCGAAACAAACCGGAAACTCTCTCTAAGCATGCTGTCAAAAAGAGCCTTGCATCAAATACTTGCATTGTATTATGACACATATAAGACTGCGACGATGCATTCACAGGACTCCAGCTTTTTCTTGGCTGTAGTCTGATTGCATTTGAGTGGAGCGCTGTTGTAAATATCAGGGTTCGGATCGATAAAGGGCAGCAGATGGCCTCGTCTTTGAAGTGCCTCCATCCACTCGCTTCACGAGAGCCGCAGCGTCACGAGCTCGTCCGGAGCATTGATCTTCCTGCCTGTTTATTTTAGCTTCCATGTCGTTATTGTGCAGCGTTATTCTCTCCGAGACTCACCGCAAATCTGCTGGACAGAAACCAGACTCCCAAATTAACAATTATGAGCGGCTATACAAATAAAACACTGCACTGCTGTACTGTGGGTGAGTAAATAACCAACCTAAAACTAAACCATAAAAAAACATTTTTTTCTATAAAGAACATTTTCATTACTTGAAATAAAAATTAAAAAGAAAATGAACTGAAACTAAAAAATAAAAAAGGAAAACTTATGACTAAATGAAAACTACAGACATTTTTCAAAAACTAATAAAAATGACAAAAAAAATTTTTATATAAAAAATCTGATTCAAAATATTAACTAAAATTTGCAAATTAACAAAATTGTTATTGACACTGTATTAATGCAAGAAAAACATCTGCTAAATAACTAACTGTCTTAGTGGCAAAAAATACTCTGATATATTAATAAATTAACTTGATATTAATAATTTTGCTTTGGTAACACTTTATGCCTTCATGTACAATGCATTATAAATGTATGAATGAAAATTCATAATAAATTACATTGTAACATTTTCATAAATTATTCTAACCAAACTTAAAATGCATTGTATTTGTACATTTCTTACATCTGAAAATGATTGTTTGTCATGTGTTTTAAAGCACTGCATTTATGAATAAATAAGTATTATAATGCTTTATAACTGTAATTACAATTATTAATGCGATCATTATAAGATGCATTACAAAGAATAATTAATGCATTAAAAATACTTTCTTTATGCCTTGTATGTAAAGTCTTGCAGTAAAATGTTACCATTAATTGTAATGTTTTAATTAAAATTGTATCATTGTTCATTTTGGACACTTTTAATCAGATGTGCAGACAGATGAGTTTCATGCATGCAAGTAAAATAAATCACTTGCTCTCTGGATTATCAAGATCCCCCCCAAAAAAAGAATAAAATATAAATAAAAAAGCATGATAAAAGTAGTCCGTATGAGCATGCATTATAGAACTATTTGTGTTCTATATTCCCTTTCAGCACACAGAAGCTTGAAACAACACTTAAAATATAGCACACAAGTGTTATCAAACGTATCTATATAAGCAGCTTTGACAGAAAATCATGTTAATGTTTATAAAATCTTAATATCGTCATGCCTTACAGCTGCATTTATCAGATTAGTACTGTGTGATAATATGGTTACATTTTGCGATGATATAATCAATAAATTGAGATTTGCTGTATATGGCTTTACACAAGTCTACTATATGTGGATAAGGTTGGATAAAGTGGTGCTTTTATGGTATTTTTTGTCATTTTTGGATCTCAACAGCATCATTACCTGTTACTGCATGGAGAAATGTCTCATTTAGTGGTTTAGAATGAGTAAATGATGAAATATTCCTTTAACAGGCCAGCAAGATAATTATGCAGCAGCAATTTTCACCTTGACTTTTCAAGTGTCTGAAGAATCGACATGCAGAGAGACAGAGATTAAATACAGCACGTGTGTGTGTGTGTGTGTGTGTGTGTGTGTCATAAGACTCCTGGATGATTGAATTAGTCAGTAAAGCGGATTTGCTGAAGCAGTGGGATGCATGTCGGCTCTCAAACACACAGACCACACACACACACACACACACACACACACACACACACACACACACACACACAC
>JADLZM010014794.1:289849-312134 GCA_018148995.1 Sinocyclocheilus maitianheensis
CTCCCACTCGCACACACACACACACACACGCACACTCTCACACACACACACACGCACACACACACACACACGCGCACACACACTCTCTCACACACACACACACTTTCTCACACACACACACACTTTCTCACACACACACACACACACTTTCTCTCACACATCAGGGCTCAGAGAGAAGTTTAACAGAGCCCACAGAGGCATTATTATTCTCTCACCATCCATCCAGAGTTATTACAGTTAACTAACACTAAAACCATACTTAAAAAAAAATAAAAAAATAAAAAAACTTTCATTACTTGGAAAAAAAAAAAGAATGAAATATTTAAAAAATAAAATTATTTCATTTCAGCTAGTTGCCAAAGCAACACTCATTTTAATGTAGTTACATGAAAAAAAAACATCAACTGAAATAAAATATAAAACAAACTTTTTTTATTATTATTTCAGCTAGCTAGTTGCCAAGGCAGTATTTCTCATTTTCATTTAGTTTAACTTGATATACTAAAATAACTAAGCTTAAACTAAATAAATAAACTAAACAAAAATTAAAGCTAAAACTGAAATAAAAATTTATAAAAAACTACAGTATATAGACACATAAAATAATAATAATGACAAATCCACATAATAAAAATACTAAAAGTTTAAAATAAATTGATAACGGAATATAAAAAAATAAATCTAAATATGAATAAAAACTATAACAATGTCTAAATAACACTGCATCTGTCCTTTATCCTTCCTTTTATTGGTTTGATGTGGATTTTAAAAACACTTACTTACTGTAATATTGAATAATATTATTGATCCAACTGCGCTCACTCTATCAGATGAGAACACATGCTGAACTGAACTGATCGGAATAATGACTCAATATATCTGCTTTTCAGCTGAAACAGAATCTGTCTTCAATTTGATGAATTTTGCATCGTTGATTCTGAAATGTTGAGGTAGAAAGACTGAAATGGTATTTTGCACGCTGGGAAATAGAAATGCTCCGTCCAGTTTCAGTCGGTGCAACAAAATGATTCTTGCCGGAACACTAAAGGATTCAGCAAACTTTAAAAATACAATGAAATTAAGTTCAAGAAAAGTTCTTTTCTGAGTGCAACTATAATAAACTTGCATGGAAAAAAAGTTATTAAAATATCAGTACAGCAGCAGTCTCTGTTTGTACAGAAAATGACAAAACATAGTGGAAGAATGTATTAAATACCTGTCCATCCAAAAGCACAATTAAAGACTATTTGACAGATATCACTCAGACACAGAGCATCTACTCAAACAGAGCTCAGTGTTTCTCCCAGATCTGCCTCAGACTGTGGGTGTCCCGTGGGCGAATCGTCTGAGGATCCTCACTCAAATGCTTTAAAGCCAAATATTCTGAAAAGCAGCACTATTGCCAAGTCTCGGTGCTGTGGGTTTCTCATTTGCATAACATTCTGCAGAAGTTCACTCGGATCACCGCGGCCGCTGTCGAACACAAATCAGTCCGTGTGAATGAGATCAGACTCACGAAACTTCCTCATTCGAGATCAAAATAATAGATGAAAAAAGCTCAACTGGATTTAAAATGAACATCGGATTCATTGGAGCCTCTCTTAGACGGCAGCTCACTAGGAACACAGTCAGTAAAGCACTAGAAGTGTAGAATATGACTCTTTTAGCCCTGATGTCTTGTTCCCAATCTGGATTTACTTTTTCCTGAAAATGCATTGAACTTTACAACTTTAAACTTACTGGCACTGCTCGCACAGAGTAGAACAAACTGGAATAAAGTAAATAAAAAAATACTTTATACCCCCCCCCCCCCCCCCCCCCAAAAAAGATTATTTTTGTACTGTTTTGTTTTTTTCACTCGTCTTGTTTATTGGATTTTAAAAAATGCTATAATATCACCAAATCTTGGATTCGTTTTTTTTTTAATCATTTAGTTTTCTGTCCGTTAGCACAGGATTTCTGCTTCTTTTTGAAGCTGATTGATTGAACCTCATTAATCTGAGCTCATGCTCCTCAGTTTTTAAGTGAATCACTGTTATTTTATTATCACAGAGTTACCATTATAGTTTTCATTAATATTTTAATATAATATACATTTTTATATTTTGTTTTCATTTTAATTTGAGTTCAAAGTGTAGTAATTTTGTTGTGTTTTTGTCATAGTGGTTTCTTTAGTAGTTTTCGTCTGTGTCTGTGTGTGTATATATTTAGAATATATATATATATTTAATATTAATGTTTACTTTAGTTTTTGCTATTTTAGTGCATGAAGTTAAATTACATGAAAATGAGAAATGTTGTCTTGGAAAATGTTTTAATATTTTTCATTTTAATTCAATTGTATTTTATTTAAATTTGTATAACTTTATATTGAATTGATATTTACGATTTATTTTATTTCAAGTAACAAAAATGTTTCTGAACGGTCCTAACTGTACACTGTAAAAAATCCAACTTACATTTTGTATTACAAACTCAGTTTTTAAAGTTTATTCAACTATTTAACATTAAAAAAAGTTGAGATAACACAAAGTAAGTAAAATAGAAATTTAGACCAATTTGTTTGACCAAATTAATATTTAAAGTTGGAACAACTAACAACTTTAAGCTTGTTATAAGCATTGCCCACAAAGGCTGATGAGCATGCGCAGTTCGCTCACTTTTTTATATACAACGCCAGTTTCATTTCTCCTACTTCATTTTTGAGTTGCCTCAAGTGGCGCCCGTTTATTCCTATGTGTATCAATTCACGATATGATTGAAACAAAATTTGTTCACAATATGCGCTTCTGTACAACGGTGTAGGTGGCGGCAAGTTAGTTCAATTTTCCTGCTTCGTCTTCGAGTTGCCTCGGGTCAGACGGCGCCAGCTGTTTTCTGGCAGGTACTGTTCTATGCAGGCTGTGATAATAATTTACAATAAGATTTGAGTGGTATTTGTTCACAATATGTGCTTCTGTACAACTGCGTAACGTTAGGTGGCTCCAGGTTGGTCCGTTCGACCTCTGCTTCGTCTTCGAGCTGCCTTGAGTCATACCATGCCAGTTTTTCCCGACAGTGTCATGACTTGGGTAAGTAACGTTACTGTTTTATGCATATTAAGTAAAAGGATATAGATTAGGATTAAGGATATATAATGTACTTTATTTGCTTATAATATGTTCATTTTGTACAATTGTGTGGATGCCTTTGAGTTTTGGATAAGGTCACTGAAGTTCTAAATGTGTTAAGAAAAAAAAAAGTTAAAACAAATTTAACAATATAAGTTAAGCTTGTGTGTTTTCGTCCCAAAGATGCATTTTCTTCATTTAACTTAATTTACGTTTATTTGCTTGTTAAATGCAAAGTATTTGTGTAGCTCATGTTTGCTAAGTGTACTATAAATCTGTATCTGTATGTTTTAAAAATGCAAATAATTTAAGAGCTATTTTAAAGCTTAAAATCATAGTTGGTTTTAAAAAAATGTGATATTCGTTCAACCAACTAATATTTAATATTTGTTTTCTTGCTTGCTTTATGATGGTATTTTAAGTTGTTCTTCTTTGATAATGTTCTCTAGCAATGAATTCATGTATCCCTTGTGGTAAAAAAATAAATAAAATCTTATGTTGTTGCCCAAAGAATTAATTCTACCATTGTATTGTTTATTTTTTCTCATTAGGGTGATGCAGTGCAAGATATGCAAATGTGAACATCCTGCTCAGGAGGTCCTTTTGAAACATTACCGATTGCGCCACTAGCAGGGAAGAAACCGCCAACTACCCTGCCTCTACCCCGACTGCATCTGCTCCTTTAAAACCACGGGAGCGTTGAAGTCTCACCTTTCAATTTCACACAAGCACATATCTTCACGTGAGAGTCACTTAACATTTAATTGTGAATTGTGTGACTTTAAGGAAATTTGTAAAACACCTGATCACTTCAAACATATTAGGAGCCATTAAAAAAATCATTAAAGTGTAAGGTGCCCTTTGTGATTTTAAAACAAATATGATTTCATCATTCAGTGGTCACAGAAGTCGGAAACGTTGCAGCTTTTCCATTACAGACTTTAGAGCAGATATCGTTATTCAGAATGCAGAACCAAAAGACCGTGAGCCACAAACTGCCCAGTTATTTCCTGGAGACGGCCATCCTCATGAAACTGACAGGTACCCTCTTGAAGGGGAAAGTAGTTCTATGCCTTATCTTGATGAGTTAGAATTGGTGGATTATCTAATACTTGAAAGGAAACTGGCCTCTTTGTTGCTACACACGCACTTTTAACCGCCATTGCAATGAATTTTATATAGCTTGTGATAGATATGAAGGACAGATATGAAAGACTTTGGCCAATACATTTTTGACTGGACCTGTTGTTATTGTCGCACATTATTTTGGACTTGAATTTTATATTAGTTTTTACTTGAAGCTTTCCCCATTTAATCAATTATATAGAAGTCTTGAACAGGCATTTATTCCAGCTTTATTTGCTAGAGATGTTGTAAATGAGTGGATTTGGTTTGTGATTTAAATTGGCTGTAAAAGAAATCATATTGATGCAATACAAAGGTTGTGGTTCTGTCCATTTAAAGACTGTTTTCATGAGTTGATTTGGTTTGTGATTTAAATTGGCTGTAAAAGAAATCATATTGATGCAATACAAAGGTTGTGGTTCTGTCCATTTAAAGACTGTTTTCTTTGAGGACCAATGTTGTACTGAGTAGCATTTAATAAATTAATTCACTCATATTGGATTGACAGTTCTGTGCTGAACTTAAAACTCAGGTTGAGTAAAATCTTAAGTCCTGAAGCTGCAGGACAGTTTTAGTTTTAGTTAACTATAATAACACAGAATATAACAACTTTCCAAAAATACAATTTGATCATTTTTGTACTTTCGAGTGATTTTTTTCTGAAAACTGAGGAGCATGATCTCAGATCAACGAAGCCAATCCGTTCCAAAAAGAAACACAAAACCTGTGCTATTTGATAGAAAACAAGTTAACAAAACGATTTGATTAAGATTTGATGATAATACAGCATAATGAGAGATTTACATGCAATTTTTAAAAGGCCGGACATTTTTGATCAGGAAAACCAAATAAGCTAAACGATTTCAGCAGCACAAAAATGCCTAATAAACCTGACATTGACACTCATCTGCATAAATCAATTACAAGCATCTGAAAAACAAGAAAGCAGAAAAGCAGTGTGACACTGAGAGTCTCACAGCCGCTGTGAATGATGACGCTCTCCAATCAGCCTTTCTGAAGAGCACATCATTAAAATACAGTAATTACACGTATTCAGCGATCGCTCAATCAGCCAGAGACGCCTAATGAGAGCCGAGTGATACAACAATTAATGAGCAAACGCTAAACAAGATGCGTCCCGGCCCGCTCTCCTGCCGATCCGCTGAAGGTGATGAAGGACATGTGGAGAAACGGCCCATATACCACCCACAGAGCAGAAAACAAACACACAAACACACGCACACACACACACACACACGCACTCATACACACACTCGCTCTCACTGTCGCTCACATATTCTCTCTCTCTCTCTCTCGCTCACATACACACACACATTCTCACTCATACACACACACATACTCACTCACTCATACACGCATACATACTCACTCACTCATACACACACACACACACACACACTCTCTCACACTCTCGCTCTCTCACACACACACACTCTCTCACACTCTCGCTCTCTCACACACACACACTCTCTCACACTCTCGCTCTCTCACACACACACACACACACGCCGCTTAATGCAGATCTTTTCCATACACTAATCAATAATCATGTCTGTCAAGCTTCAAACCGGACAAAAACCCCATAACAGCAGCATGTAGAAGCATCATAACAGCAGTCTATCATACACAGTACAGTATTCATATGACTGCAGTGACTCTCAGATCACATTCTCCATTCAGTATACTGGTTCTGACAAACACAAGAGCCAATGATCTACGCATCTGAAGAGTCACGTTTCAACAAACCTGAATGAGATTTGAGAGACTAAATTCGATCTGTTTTACACATAAATCTATCACATGACTTCAGATGAAAATGTGGACTACTGTTAATGAATCTTGTATAGTGCATTTATGGTTAACTTCACAACTTCACACAGATGAGCACATAAAATTCACTCTTCTGTTCATTCCTTGATTCGTTTATTATTTTTAATGAACGCTGTGCTGTTGTCATGAGGTTAATTCATTCATATGAAAATAATCACCGTGGGTGTGATTGGCATTAGTATGCCGTTTCTCCATTGGCAGGGCTGTACGTTAACTTATTTTCACATAGCACTGGTGCTACAGCGGTTGAAAGTTTTGTAGCAGAGGCCAAAAAGTTGTAGCACAAGTATAAAACGTCTGCTATCATGTCTGAAAACAAACACAAGTAATGGAGTTCATCACTTAAACAGGCACCGATGTTCCATACAGAGCACAAACAATACAAACCATCACAAAAATAGTTTTTAGACAAATTTTCTTAATTTGCTAAAAATGGAAGAGTGCAGAAACACAACACCTCTTACACCTTAACAAAATATAAAATAAAAAAGAATGGCAGACATTTAGGCCAAAGTGAGCAAAGATAAAAATCTTTGTCATTATTTTATCTTTGTTATTAGAAAATAAGAACAAAGATATACATTACAAATACACATAATATACAAATAAAACAAACTGTGCTTTATTTTTCAGGTACAGTATTTAGCAGTAACATTCAAGAAATTAAATGAACACATTAAAATAAAACACTATATACATTAATTATACTTTTTTTAAAGCAACTGACTGATAAGTTCACCAGTCAAGAGCAGTGAGTGATTTTTTCCTGTGTTTTGTTGTTTTATTAACATTAAAAGTATAGTAAAATTCTGTCATCTGTCTTTCAATTCTGTCATAGTGTTTCATTTTTATACCATCATTTACTCAAGCTGTTTTAAACCTGAATTAGTTTATTTCGTCTGTTGAACATAAACGTTATTTTTGAAGAATGTGGGTAACCAAGCAGTTGCTGGTATTTTTTGCTGGTATGTAAAAGTCAATGTGCACCAGTTACTGTTTGGTTACTCACATTCTTCAAAATATCTTCTTTTGTGTTCAGCACAAGAAAGAAATTAATACAGGTATGGGACAAAATGTGAGTAAATGACAGAAATTAAAATTTTGGGTGAACTATCCCTTTAATGACAGGTGGCAGCATGTTTAGTAGTTACTGTCCCTTTAAGAGCTGCACGCGTTTCTCTCTCAAGTGTTTACTTTCATTTTAGACATAACCAACTGTTTATATGTAAACCTTGTGTGTTTTTCACAATCAGATGCGAAAGACAACTTAGTCCAATAATCAGACAATCATATATGTCGCACTGTACAGCCCTGATTGGGTTGTATTGTATTGTAGTGTAGTGTAATAATGGCAGTGGACGGACTTACACACAATGTGCCCCGCCCACCCTGAGCACCATTGGCTCCCTTTGGCCTGTATGCAAATGAGGACCCAGAGCTGGCGTGTGATTGGCTGGATACAGACGCTGCTCACCTAAGTGAGTTTATTGAATGTAACGATGCTTTAGTTCTGCAGTTTGATAATCAGCGGTCAGTGAGCGTGTAAATCACGTCATTGCAGTTTGTGTATGTCAATAAGCAATTAGCTTATCCCGGTTTATTACTTCTGCTCACATAAACACAGTATTAATATTAGGATACTATGTGGTGCAAACTGAGCTGTGTGCACTGAATGCGGCATACTGTTTTTGAAATACTGAGCTTTAAGCAATTATTTATTATAACTCACTATATTGCATGTTTAATTCCAAAAGTGAGTATTATGTTAGAAATAAACGGTTATTGTGCATTTTTTAATCTAGACTGTAAAAATGAATTTAAATAAAACAGAGATACAAATAAATACTAGTTTGGATTTTCTACTTCAAAATGTCATGTTTAATTCAGTGCGTTTCTTTGTAATTGTTTTTATTAAACGTATTAGCAGTTACTGTTTGAAAGTAAATCCTACAACAATTTGTTTCAGTGTAATCTTAGCAAATCATGGCTGGTGTTATTTCCCACTCCTGCTTCACTGGAAATGAAAGTTTAATCAATCGCATTGCATTGTGGGTGGCAGCAGCCGTGTTTTATAATGCATATTTTGAAAAATAGGAGTTCGTCCACATGTTCCATGCATGCAGACTATTTGCTTACTGTGCACATATTACATACACTATATAATGCAGAAATAACCAGAGTAATACTACAGTACTGTATGCTGTTCATAGGAAGGGTTTCTGTGTGTTTGAAAGGCATCAGTGACAAAACTTTTGTTTAGGTTCTTAACTGGAAGAAGTATTCATAAATAAATAATGAATATTTTTGTAAAGAAATTATAATATAATTTACATTGTATAAATAAATACATATTTTAATAATTAATTCATAATAAAACTATTATTATTAATATTATTATAAATGTAAAATGTTTATTCTGGTTGGTGATTGAGTTAGTCTGTAACAGTAAGTAGCTTTATATAAAACAACAGTGTCCTCATTTAGATGCTGGATAAGTGTGTGTGTGTGTGTGTGAGTGTGTGAGGGAGTGTGAGAGTGTGTGTGTGTGTGTGTGAGTGTGTGAGGGAGTGTGAGAGTGTGTGTGTGTGTGTGTGAGTGTGTGAGGGAGTGTGAGAGTGTGTGTGTGTGTGTGTGAGTGTGTGAGGGAGTGTGAGAGTGTGTGTGTGTGTGTGTGAGTGTGTGAGGGAGTGTGAGAGTGTGTGTGTGTGTGTGTGAGTGTGTGAGGGAGTGTGAGAGTGTGTGTGTGTGTGTGTGTAGCCTAATGATGCAATTACAAGACAAAGGAAAACTACACAGAGAATCTATGAAGAGAGACAGAGAATCTGATGGAACAAACACACCAGAACCAACAAAACCACAGCGGACACACATTCATAGCATCAAGATACTATTAAAGTTTTAGAAATGCTTTACTTTTTAATTTACATTTGTTCAGTTTTAATTTGTTTTAGCAAGTTTGTTGTGTGCCTTTGCCATTTTTAGTAGTTTTTTGTCAACATAGTTTTATTTCAGTTTTAGTTATTTTAGAACATCAAGTTAAATTAAATTAAAACGTGAAATGTTGCCTTGGAAAGTAGCTTAAGTAATAATAATAACAACAACAACAAAAACAATAATAATAATAACAATAATAATATAAAGAATGATTTTAGATGACATATAGCAACCATTTATGTCAACAATATATATTTCATTTCTATATGCAACTTTATTAAACAACATATAAACAAATAAAATTTTGTAAAATGCATGTCAATGTTTTGTATTTACTTTCTATAATATCAACATGTATTGACAGGTTTTAGGATGGATATATTGCATCATATATATATATATATTTGTATGAAATGTATGAATGTAATTTGAATATGTTTTTACATCATTTAACAATAGATTTCATATATTTAAATTTAATATATGTACAGTTTATTACATTTGCATATAGGTAGTTAATTATAATAACCCTAAATTGGCTGCTGCAACAGAATCTCAGAATGCTCGCTCTCTCACACACACACACACACACACACACACACACACACACACACACACACACACACACACACACATAAACAACATCTATAAGGAAGAAAAAAGAAGCTCAAAATGAATAATCTCAACCTGCAAATAAGATATAACAGTGATGTCAACAACTCCAGCACAGATCCTGACGATCAGCGTCAACATGATCATCACACTCGCCTCAAAACATCATGAACTCATCAACCTAAAGTCAACATGAAATCAAACTGACGTAGTGTGATCGTTTCATCAAAGTCTAATGGTCATCTGGTGCTTTAGTCTTCCCTTTCATGACTACAGGCTCCACACTGCATCTCCAGGGCGGAACACATTCTGAATCACGCTGAATTATTGATGTCAGCCAAGAGAGCAACTCAGAATTAGTGGTAAAGCAGTCAGACTGAAGCAGCTGAAAGAAGATCTGGGATGCTGTGTGCTTGATAAGTGTTTCTCACAGCTCAGTCTTTACCTCCTACTTCATTAAAGGGCCGCATATGCAGATATATGCACACTTGCACATTGTTATCAAATACAAATGACTGTCTCAGGAAGCACATGTGAAATGTTTATTCTCAGCTAATGCATATTTGATCTCAATAACGTGTGACGCGTTTCACCCTGCGGCGCATCGGTCTACGGCTCCTCATCGAGGTCAGCGTCAGGCTGTGATACGTCATCCATAATTGTTTTACATGCATGCACAAATACCATATCTATCTCAATTTTGTCCATTTACAATTTAATTAACGGAACAATTCAGCTAAGAATGTAAACTCTGTCATCATTCTAATGTCGCTCCAAACCCGAGTTGAACCTGAGTTTCTTTCTTCCGTGCAACACAAACAGAGAAAACCTTTAATTGTTAATTTAATAGATAATGGTCATACGCAAAAGACTTGCACGAGTACTTCAACAAATTAGCATTTGAAAAATCTAAAATACCAGCATATAGAAGAACATTAGATAGTTAAAGAACCATTCACACAAAGGACAATACTTAACATTGTTTTAAAAATCTCTTTTTGAACAAATCATTTGAGTCATTTGTAAATGAATCAGCTTTTTTGAATGAATCATTTGAGTGAATGGTTTAATGAATTGCTAATTGAGACAGGGACTTGCTGCCACCTACTGGCAGTTTTAGTCTCTTATTTATTTATTTATCCATGACAGACTTAAACCAACCAAGGTACAGCACAAAACCACACTCATCTAAATACTGTTTAATTATCATTATTGAAAAAATATCGAAATATCATTTTTGTCAATATCGCACGCCCCTATGTGCGTCATAACAATATAGCAAAGGTAACTTCTTTTTACAATGAAAAATGACTTTGCTGTGAGTATATCGGAGCCTTGAATCACATTCAGTATGATATGAGCATGAGTGCGAGCGAGAACAAATAAGTTGCTTGTTGCAGTTCACATAATGACCACTGGTGTCGCTAATAAGAGTTTCTGAATTCTACATATAGAGCCTTTAAAGCAGCAGACGACAAAACTGCAGCACTTATAATAAACAGAACATATGATATGTTGGTGTGGATGCTAATATACTTATCATTAGATATCGTTTTTAGTGTGAACAGGCCTTAAATGATGCATTCTCAAACTTTTTTCTGCAGCTGTTTTTGGACATTATGTATAAAAACAGGCCTGAGTCTACAGCTCAATGTGGGTCACATATTTCCTTCAGACGCTCTGAGAAACTGACAAAACACTGATCTCAAGCTGGATCAAACCTTATGAGCTTCTCTCGCTCCCTGGTGTGCTCTTTCATGTGAGCATCATGAGGAATAACCCTTTTTCTCGTCTAGCAGCATCAAAGAGGCCGTATGCGTGATGTAACACAAAGCATTCTCCAGCATTAACGCCGCACACTGATTATGAATGTGAGAATCTCGTGAAAGGGTGAAAGAATCAAACCAGCAGACAGACCAGATCTCGCGTCTATCCCAGAGAACCGCTGCGGATTCTGAAAAATGATGTGGATATTATCACTGTGTGATTAAATTGGCTTTATTTCAGTTAAATGACAAATCCAACATACTGTCAAAATCTCTGAGAACTCGTCCAACATCCGCCAAGCCTTCAGTCTGTTCAGACTCAGACTTTCTGTAATGGATGTTCAGATATCTCTAGTCTTATCCTAAACATCTCTGACAGTAATTCCTGCTGGAGATTTCAAGAAACATCCATCAAACTCAGCAGAGACCTTCAGTCTAGTCCACTGCATCAGTGTCGCAGCAATGGATGCTCTGCAGTGAATGGGTGCCGTCAGAATGAGAGTCCAAACAGCTGATAAAAACATCACAATAATCCACAGCACTCCAGTCCATCAGTTAACATCTGGAGAAGACAAAAGCTTTAAAGTTTACAGCCGTTTTGGCTTGTAAACGGTGCTTGATCTGTGCAGATTTCTCTCCTGATTCACACCAGAACACTGACTCACTGGAGGAAGCGTTATTATGGATTATGGACTCTATGGTATTTGAGTTAAAAACGTCTTAATGCTGGATGTGTTTCAGCTTTTGTCTTCTCCAGATGTTAACTGATGGACTGGAGTGCTGTGGATTATTGTGTTGTTTTTATCAGCTGTTTGGACTCTCATTCTGACGGCACCCATTCTGCAGTGCATTGCTGAGACACTGATGCAGTGCTACATTTCTACAAACCTGATGAAGAAACAAACTCACAAAGCACATTTTCATTGTGTGAACTATTCCTTTAACAGAATGTTCTTCCATCACTTCTTTCTTTCATGTCTGAATGCACAACCAACAATACCTTCAAATGTCAAGGATGTCAAGCAAAAGGATTTGTGAATCCAACATTTTTAACATGTATTCTAGCTATACTTCTCTCCTTTGTACTTGCAACCTAAGTAATGTTCATCATCAATAAAACCCCTGAAAGCAAATACAGAACAAACCATGCAGCGCTCGCTCGTGTCCTGAACTCAACTCATTATCCTGCACATAATTGTAATTACTTTCACATTCATTAGTGCAGTGATTTTCATGTAACAGAAGTAAGCAGCATCGAGTCCATGCTGTATCTAAATGGGTCATTACGCGTCCTCCTCCAGTCACATCATACGATTACAGATCCACAGTGAACTGACCTCATTTCTGGCTTTTCTGACACGTTCTGACCTGCAGTCTACAGGTTTCATCTTGAAATGTGACATAACTCACTCAACAAACGCATGTTCAGTCACCATATAACTGCCTGTTCTGATAAAGCAGTGTCATTTCCCTGGATTTCTGTAATCCTCACTAATTAACCAATTAAACAGCAAATGATTTAATTGGCAGGTTTTGCTCCGCTCGGTCTCTACAGGCACATTGTCGCAGGAATTGGATTTGAAATGTAATACGCCTTAAAGAGGCGGAAAACTAAAAGTGGAACATTTGCATTGTGAACCCATTTGACTAATTTTTTTTCCTGCCAAAATATGTACAGTGAAGCTCAGTTAAACATTTAGTTTCAACCTTCACATACCAAAATAAATGTATTTCTGGGGGAAAGAAAATACATTTACATTTAATCATTTAGCAGACGCTTACAAATGAGGAGAACAATAGAAGCATTGCCAATCTTACAGCAGCATACACTTAGGCTGAATGCAAATATGGATAGAATAGCCGACTAAATCAAAAATAGATTTAACATGATTTAATAATGTTTATTGTTTATGGAACATTGTATTTTCTTGCTGATTTGTATTCATGTTGACACGTTATAGACTACAAAAAAGTTTTTCTTCAAACGTGACATGCTTTTAAAAAAGATATATTTATATTTTTAAAATATATTTTCAAAAAATACAAAAAACATTTTGGTACAAAATATATTTACATAAATATATGATCATATTTTAGCCATTTTTTTGGCCATTATGTTGAAATGCATTCAAAAAATATATTTGAAAATATGTTTTTTGCTGTATATGGGGAGAAACTGGTTGTTAATAACGGAGACATCTGCTATATTCAGAATCACGATCTTAGTTTCTTCTGTATTTATAACATAAGCCACAGCATACTGCCTTTTGAAACATACAATACTCTGATGTTACGAGTAAAGGTGAACTAAAATGAAGAATAATGCATGTAAGACCATTAATAAAACGACCTAGAAACATAATTTGCACTTAAATGAGGAGGAAAACAGAAAAGAAATAAATACACTTGCACTTGAATTCTGAACTCTGTATAAATCTGCCTTTAATTGTCATTAACCCAAGCATGCAGCAAAAGCTCATGTGTTTCTGAATGCACTGACACATTAGATCAGATTCAAACATCATGTGGTAAATGCAGAGTCAGAAATACAGTGAGTCAGATGCACTGCACATGCTGTCTGTGTGATGTTGTGTTGTGATGCAGTGTGATCCTCACCATCCTCTTTGTCGTCGAACACTGGTCTCTTGGATGAACTGTTCGCTCCCATCCTCTTCTTCCACTTGCCCCAGTGAAACATTGATGCTCTGCTCTCATTCCTTTCAGCGCGACGGAAACTGATGCTGGATGCCTCTAAAACACGAGCATCTCTGACAAACGCCGGCGATGATCTACAACAGATCTAGAGACTCACACGCGGAATCTCCGAGCTCGAAACGTGTCTGGTTCCGCTCAAAGCCACTGTGAGCTCCAGCAGCAGCGACTACACCAGCCTCCCCTCCCTCACGCGCAGGCGCGACTGTCGGCTACTCACCAGTCAACTCAATATTTCATATTAGTCTACCTAAGTCACTAAAAGAAAGAAAACACATAGGCTATGACCCTGGAGCACAAAAGCAGTCATAAGGGTCAATTTTTTGAAATTGAGATGTGTGCATCATCTGAAAGCTGAATAAATGAGCTTTCCATTGATGTATGGTTTGTTAGGATAGCACAATATTGTAAAATCTGGAATCTGAGGGTGCAAAAAAATCTAAATATTGAGAAAATCATCTTTAAAGTTGTTCAGATGAAGTTCTTAGCAATGCATATTACTAATCAAACATTAAGTTTTACAAAATATCTTCAAGGAACATAATATCATTATGATTTTTGGCATAAAAGAAAAATCGATCATTTTGACACAATGTGTCAAACCATGCTACTTATGACAGGGTCACATGTTTGTAGCGCAAATAGTTTTACCGTTTACTTTATTTTGACATTCTTAGGTATTATATAGCAACTATATATTATTATTATTTTTATCCCAACTAGTTACCTCAAGCTATTTTGTGAACTTGCTATAGGTAAATAACTAAGAATGACAAGCTTACTGTAGAACTGCTTGCGCTACAAACCATGTGTGTTTATAATTATAATAAATTAAACAAAATCATAACAAATCCCAGTTTGCAATATCAAGCAGGCAGCGTATAACGGACTATTTTTGTACTGCTACAATAACTGGAAGCTAATGAAACCAGAAGTCTCGCACATTCAAGTTACAAACGCGGATTATTGAGGTGGATGTTGAATATAATACAGAGTCTAGTCTATTATATCAGCGACATGAGCCTCTATACAATTGACGGTTGAGGTGTGTTCTTCAAATAAATCCGAAGCCATTGTAAATCTTACAGCAAAAGGGATCAAAATAGTAAAACACCACAAACTAAAAAGCGTTACTAGGTTCTTAAATATGTGTTTTTTGTTTTTTTAGACACTTTAAGTCTAACAACATTAGACTTAAAGTGTATTAAAAGTCCTGATCAGGTAGAAATACTTCTGTTTTCATCCTTTGTAATATAGCCTGATATTTTTGACACAAATAAAATTATTTATATTTTGCACATTGTTACCTGAGCAAACTTTTTTATAGTGTTGTTTCACTTAAAGGCACAATATGTAATTTTCGCCGCTAGAGGGCGCGTATTCAAAATAAACAAAGAAACAAAGGCGTAGTTTGATGACAGCGTGACTGAGTGTGGAATCATGGGAGTTGTGGTCTTCATCCCCACAGCCGATGCAATCCGAAGGGACTCGGGCAGAAATCATGTTCATGGATGAGCTAATGATTTATTAACGTAATAGAATGAAGCAGAGTGAGGCTGAAAGCTGTCGAAGCAAAACGAGGCGCTGAACGAGCGCGACACACGGCTGGAAAGCAGCGGAGCTTTTATTATGCCACAGTCGACCGCTTCCGCTGCTTCCGGTCGTGCGTATGTGGGGTAAAGCAGCGGAGCTTTTATTATGCCACAGTCGAGCGCTTCCGCTGCTTCCGGTCGTGCGTATGTGGGGTAAAGCAGCGGAGCTTTTATTATGCCACAGTCGAGCGCTTCCGCTGCTTCCGGTCGTGCGTATGTGGGGTAAAGCAGCGGAGCTTTTATTATGCCACAGTCGAGCGCTTCCGCTGCTTCCGGTCGTGCGTATGTGGGGTAAAGCAGCGGAGCTTTTATTATGCCACAGTCGAGCGCTTCCGCTGCTTCCGGTCGTGCGTATGTGGGGTAAAGCAGCGGAGCTTTTATTATGCCACAGTCGAGCGCTTCCGCTGCTTCCGGTCGTGCGTATGTGGGGTAAAGCAGCGGAGCTTTTATTATGCCACAGTCGAGCGCTTCCGCTGCTTCCGGTCGTGCGTATGTGGGGTAAAGCAGCGGAGCTTTTATTATGCCACAGTCGAGCGCTTCCGCTGCTTCCGGTCGTGCGTATGTGGGGTAAAGCAGCGGAGCTTTTATTATGCCACAGTCGAGCGCTTCCGCTGCTTCCGGTCGTGCGTATGTGGGGTAAAGCAGCGGAGCTTTTATTATGCCACAGTCGAGCGCTTCCGCTGCTTCCGGTCGTGCGTATGTGGGGTAAAGCAGCGGAGCTTTTATTATGCCACAGTCGAGCGCTTCTGCTGCTTCCGCTCGTGCGTATGTGGGGTAAAGTAGCAGAGCTTTTATTATGCCACAGTCGAGCGCTTCCGCTGCTTCCGGTCGTGCGTATGTGGGGTAAAGCAGCAATGTTTTATCATACGAGATACATTTAGTTCTGTTATAATGCTGCTCTGTGCGGTCGTCACCGGTCTATTAAAATGCACAACATATTAAAGCGTCTTTGGTGTTTCCGTGTTTTCTACAAAACCGGAAATCGAGGGGTTATGACATCATTGGCAGGCGACACAATGACACTATAGACACGCTCCGTGTCACTAGTTAAAATTGCTTATTGCAATCTGTGTTAAACATGACACATCTAAAGGTGACATGAGGCATTTAACCCATGCACACACACAGCAGTGAACACACACCGTGAACACACACCCAGAACAGTGGGCAGCCATTTTTTTGCTGCAGCACCCGGGGAGCAGTTGGCGGTTCGGTATCTTGCTCAAGGGCACCTCAGTCGTGGTATTGAAGGTGGAAGACACCTACAATCCCTGCCGGTATGAGACTCGAACCCACAACCTTTGTGTTACAAGTCCAACTCTCTAACCATTAGACCATGACTTCCACATGAATTCCCCAGGAATTAATAGCACAATGTATTCTTATATTCAGTTCAACACACATGATTCAGACTCTCATACATTCCTCTGCATGTTCTAGAGTCTGTATCTTGAGGGCAATGAGATCTGCAGTCTTCCTCAGCGTTTCTTCAGCAGTTTGTCATCTCTGGTCTGGTTGGATGTGAGGAACAATCGACTCACAGATCTACCAGCTGCCATCGGACAACACCGGTGAGTGAACAAGCCATGCAAAAATGAATGAAGATGCACTCATTCTTCATCAGATTTGTAGAAATGTAGCATTGAATCAGTGTCTCAGCAATGGATGCTCTCCAGTGAATGGGTGCCGTCAGAATGAGAGTCCAAACAGCTGATAAAAACATCACAATAATCCACAAGTAATCCACAGCACTCCAGTCCATCAGTTAACATCTGGAGAAGACAAAAGCTGAAACACATCCAGCATTAAGATGATTTTAACTAAAATACCATAGAGTCCATAATCCATAATAACTCTTCCTCCGGTGAAAAAGTGTTCTGGTCTGAATCAGGAGAGAAATCTGCACAGATCAAGCAGCATTTAAACAGCTCTAAACTAATATGTGGCTGGATTTTGATGCAAGAGACAACTGGAGATGGACTTTTACACTGGAGGAAGAGTTATTATGGATTATGGACTCGTATTAAAAACTTTGAAAAATAGTAGCACAGCTATGAAGGAAATCTCTCAAACTCGGTGCAAAAAAAGATTTTTCTTACAAATATCTAAAACATAATCTTAAGTCATTTACTTGAGGAGAAAAAAATTACTTATGATATGAAAAAAATTTATCAAAATTAAATGAGTGTATTCTTAAAATAAGAACAAATATCTGCAATTGGGGTCAGGAAAATAATCTTGTTTTGCCTTTTAATTAACTTTATTTTTCTGGCCCCACTGACAATTTTTTTTCTTCTTGTTTTAAGTATAAACTCACTTCATATTGATAAATGTTTTTAGAAAATTAATGATATCATTTTTTATTTCAAGTTAATGCATCTTGATTTAAGGATGTTTAGATATTTGTACTGGAAAACAAAATGGAAATACTGAGGCAGAACATAATTATTGCAGTGCAATGATCAATATATAATAATATTCAGTAATATTATCTAACTGCACTGACTCTATCAGATGAGAACAAAACTTGATCTGAATAATGACTCTATTGTCTTCTGTAGAAACTGAATTTGTTTCATAATTGTTGAATTTCAGAACATTAACACTGTTATTTTTCTCTTTATCACTGTGGCGATGCTTTGAAACGATCTGTATCATATATAGCGCTTTAGAAATAAATGTGACTTGATATAGCTTTGATATATTCTTTAGAAAACAAGACTTGATATCCAAATCTTGATTTAAAGATGTTTAGATGTTTGTACTGGAAAATTAGACAAAAACACTTAGAACGAACATAATTTTATTGAAGTTTAATGATGAATTTTACAATTTAGAGTCACAAATTTCAGAGCACAGAATGACTGCAGTGATCACAATCCAGTCAATCGTTGTACTGTAAATGAACAGTACTTTTCTTTCTTTTTTTGCTTGAAGACGTTAGTTGGAGGGCAACCCGATCTCGACGCTTCGTCCAGACCTCCTCACAACTGGGTGAAGGTGAAAGAAACCTGAGAGCGAGGTGTGGGTGTGTGTGTGTGTGAGTGAGAGAGTGAGTGAGTGAGTGTGTGTGTGTGTGCCATCTGTGGCTTTGCATAAAAAGGATGGGCTGCCTCAAAAATAGCTCCTTGCCCTGGTTCTGCTCGACTGGTGTGAGATCTGTTCCCTGGGAGACGCTCGTGAAGCTCAGCTGGATTCTGGCGCTGCTGTGAAAACGATCAATAACCCCAGACGCAATAATCTCACACTCATTAGACTGACGAGTGATAAAGACAGCTCTCGTCTGATTACACAATGCATTATGGGGAATGATGCTGAGATCTTAATGAGGTTTAAAATGAAAATCAAATGATCAGCGGGAGTGTGGTTTGATTGGAGAGACTTTCAATATGTGGCCAAAAAAACACAACTCTAACCTCATTAAATCCTAAAAAAAATTGTGCTATTTTAGTATTATTATATTATTATTTATTAATAATTTGAATGAGCTTTTATTTTGTGTGAGTGTGTGTGTGTGTGTGTGCCATCTGTGGCTTTGCATAAAAAGGATGGCCTGCCTCAAAAATAGCTCCTTGCCCTGGTTCTGCTCGACTGGTGTGAGATCTGTTCCCTTGGAGACGCTCGTGAAGCTCAGCTGGATTCTGAAAACGATCAATAACCCCAGACGCAATAATCTCACACTCATTAGACTGACGAGTGATAAAGACAGCTCTCATCTGATTACACAATGCATTATGGGGAATGATGCTGAGATCTTAATGAGGTTTAAAATGAAAATCAAATGATCAGCAGGAGTGTGGTTTGATTGGAGAGACTCTCAATATGTGGCCGAAAAACCACAACTCTAACCTCATTAAATCCTAAATCAGGGTACCGACTGAACCAGTGCTATTTTAGTATCATTAGTTTTTATTTATTAATAATTTGAATTAGCTTTTATTTTTAGATTGTCAGAATTCATTTTAATGTTATGTACTCCTGTCATTTTTATTAGGGCTTTTTCATATGTATATTTAGCTTTAATTTATAAATAAACTAGATTTATTAATAAGCTTGTTCAGAACTCATAGTCAGGGGGTTGCTATGCACTCCTTTCTTTCATGGACTAATTAGGAATTACAGTTAATTAACTCAGGTTAAAGATTGAACCATTGTTATTGTAGTATTGTTTCAATATTATTATGTTATTCATTCATAATTTGAACTTTTTAGCTTTCATTTTATATTTTTATATTGTAATCTCAGTTAACATTTTAGTAAACTTGTACTGTACTTTCTGTATCAATTTTATGACCGGTGTCTGAAGCACGTGTGAAACCATGCCAATCTATTGGCCCACCTGGCCCATGACGTCATAGGCGGGACCTGCCGAATACGTTATCCTCTTTGCTGTCTGAAGGAGACGTCGACAGGCAGACCGAAGGCATGGCAAGGGGGCACAGCATCTCGTTCCCTCTCGGGGAACCATGGTTACATGCATAACCAGAGACGTTCCCCTTCTAGGGAACTCCACGCTGTGCCCCCTAGGGGGCACTATGGGGAACGCAATCCAACCAAGCCGTGCCGAGGCATATGCCTGTCCACCTGGTGGAGGAGCACCAAGGTAGTGACATACCTACACCAAGCCTTTCCTCAGAAAGGGGCCATGCCACTGACGCCACGGGCCGCTCACGCAACTTGGCAGAAATGGGGAATCCGAATAAATAAAGGAAACATCCCACCCAAGTTAAGAGCACAGCTATCACAGATGGCTATGTTATATGAGCAGAACTAGCCTGGACACACAAGGTCACTGAAGAGGTTAACAGAAAACCTCCAAAGGAACTCAGAGATCCCAAAGGGAAGTAACTGCTGTGCTAGAACATATTTATCCTCGGATAGCAATGCCCCTAATGCCTTATGAAGGCTTGTGGACCAGAATGGCATAACAAGATAGCCTCCCTACAGAGCTGCCTAGACCACAGAGAGTGGGCCATCTACTTACTACCCTAACAGGGCAGAAAGCACTGTCCAGGCAAGGGCTCAAAGAGACCGCTACTTAAAGGCCCTAAGAGGGGAGCAGTCACTGAGCTAGCACATAGATATCCTCAGATAACTACGTACCCAGAAAGGGCTAATGGACTGAAACTAAGATAGATAGGCTCTAGGACCAATGGCTGGAATATAACCACCCTCAGATGGCTATACTAAGGAGGTCCCCAATCCGCATCAGACCCTATACAGCCTTCCTACAGAGCTGCCCAGACCACAGAGAGTGGGCTATCTACTTACTACCCTAGAAGGGGAGATAGCACTGTCTAGACAAGGGCTCAAAGAGGCCGCTACTTAAAGACCCTAAAAAGGGGATTAGTCACCACCCCATATATATGTACTTAGGAAGGTATAAGAAGGGAACCGACTGAAAAACTACCCAGACCACCAGAGTGGGCTGTCTACTTATGACCCAAAGAGGGGAGACAACACTGTCTAGGTAATGGCTCAAAGGCCGCTACTTAACCCCTGAACAGGGGAGCAACCATTGAGCTAGAACATAGCTATCCTCAAATAGCTTGAATCCAGGAAAAAAAGGGAACCACCCCAGGAGAAGGTTCAGTGCAGCTGCATTAAAACACAGCTAGTTTCAGGTAGCTGTAGTTCAGTGATCCTCAAATCTGGCTCACGAGATCCAGTTTCCTGCCGAGTTTAACTCTACCCTAATCAAACACACCTGAGTTTGCTAATCAATGTCTTCAGGATCATTAGAAAATCACAGGTAGGTTTGTTTGATTATATGGTTGGAGCTAAACTCTGCAGGAAAGTGGATCTCGCAAGCCAGATTTGAGGATCACTGCTGTAGTTGAATAAGCCCCGTCCTGCCCCAGCAAAGGCTGGAATATAACCACCCTCAGGTGGCTATACCAAGGTTGTCCCAAACCAGTGTCAGTTCCCAACAGCACTAGGTAGCTTTCCCGCAGAGCTGCTCAGACCACAGAGAGTGGGCTATCTACATACTACCTTAACAGGTGAGATAGCACTGTCTAGGCAAGGGCTTAAGGAGACTGCTACTTAAAAACCCTAAGAAGGGGAGCAGTCAAGTCAAGTCAAGTCACCTTTATTTATATAGCGCTTTTAACAATACAGATTGTGACAAAGCAACTGAACAGCATTAATTAGGAAAATAGTGTCAATAATGAAAAATGACAATAGTAAACACAAATTTTTCAGTTAAAGACAGTTCATCATTGAATTCAGTGATGTCAACATCCAGCTCAGTTTAAATAATATCCTTGCAATCATGTCAACGATAACACTGGAAATGAAGTGTCCCCAACTAAGCAAGCCAGAGGCGACAGCGGCAAGGAACCAAAACTCCATCGGTGACAGAATGGAGAAAAAACCTTGGGAGAAACCAGGCTCAGTCGGGGGGCCAGTTCTCCTCTGACCAGACGAACCAGCAGAACGGAAAAATCAATATAAGACGTAATAAAACAGACAATGAATAATATTAACAGCAATTATTATATGATGCAATCAAACTTATAGCAAAATGTGGTAGTTCTGTATGTTGTTTCAGGGTTGGCATCATCTGAGGTCCTCTGAGGAG
>JADLZM010014794.1:314506-343026 GCA_018148995.1 Sinocyclocheilus maitianheensis
GTAAGCGAGATTAGCGGCAACCACGCTGGCGATGCTAGCGGGCTATATGCTAATAGCGGACTCGGAAAGTCAAAAATAGAACTAGTGCTAACAAAGCGCTCTGAATGTTTTTGTTGTAGAATACGATAGGGGATATATTCACACGTTATAAAACTGAAAAAGGATGGTGTATAAAATTCATTTTAAGATAAAAAATAGACGACAAAGAATTAACTTGACGGAGCTCAAACTCAAACCACACGGCAGCAACAAACAGGAAGTGACGTATGTATACCGCAGTCACTGAGCTAGCACATAGATATCCTCAGATAACTATGTAATTGGGAAAGGCTACCAAACTAAAAAACATGGCTAGCCTAGATAGCCCTCCTGTAGAGCTGCCCAAACCACAAAGAGTGGACTATCTACTTGCTCCCTTAACAGGGGAGAGAACATTGTATAGGCAATGGCTCAGGAGACCACTACTTAAAGACCCTCGAAGGGGGAGCGGTCACTGAGCTAGCACATAAATATCCTCAGAGAGCTATGTTACACAGGAAGGAGCTACCAGAAGCAGGACCGACCGAACTACCAGACCATAGAAATGGGCTGTCTGCTTAACCCCAAGAGGGGAGACAGCACTGTCCGGGCACAGGCTCTTTAAAGAAACCACCACTCAAACTAGAGTAGGGCCGAGCTCGCAGACAGCTTATCCTCAGAAAGCTATCTTTCTAGGCAAGGGGACCACTGCAATACCAACAGCCGTGGCTGTATAGTTAAATCCAAAAGGTGGCAACAGCACCGCTACCAAACCGCTATCCACAGATAGCTATAGTCTGGAAATGGTTAATTGCAGATAAAAATACAGCCAGCCTCAGATGGCTGTATTTACAGTAAACCTATCCTGCCACCACAGGGCTGGAATATGACCACCCGCCATGATACAAAGATCCCCTAAACCAGGTCAGTCCACTTTAGCCTAGCAGCCATTGTGTCATTGACCAGAAACTCACAAGAGGGAGATTTCAGACCATCAGTAAAATATTCACGTCACAGCGAATATATATAAACATCATTAGTCCGAAGTCAGAGCCTGATGCAAGCAGTGGTTAAAAATCACAAGGCAGGGGGGAATATGGGGGAGAGGAGGCTGAGGGAGAAAGATGATCAGGACGTGCCGGCCTCGGGACGCGGAGGATGACCGCGCCTCTTATTCAGCATGTTCCTGAGACCATTTCTTCCCCTGTCAGCGGTAGGCTTTCCTCGCCAACTCCTAGAGGGAGGAGGGGTGTGGTTAGTGACACTAGACTTCTGATCTTGTCTATGAGCCTCAACCCTAAACCGATCATCCCCCTTAAAAAATGATTTGGAGCGCTGGGAATGAATTTCCTGAAGGCAGCCGATTGTGCCTTCGCCTCCCTGAATTTTTCCATAACCTTCTCAACAGAAGTGCCAAAAAGTCCGGTCGGCGAAAGCGGAGCATCGAGAAGAAAGTCTTTCTCTTTCTTCCCGATAGCCGCGAAGTTAACCCACAGATGTCTCTCCGTAGCCACCATCGCCACCATTGAACGCCCAATGGCAGCAGCAGTTTGCTTAGTGGCGCGGAAAGCCAAATCCGTGGTGCGGCGCAGCTTTTCGACTGCCTCCGGCGATAAGCCTTTGCCATCATCCAAATCCTTCAACAGATCAGCCTGATAGGCCTGTAACACCGCCATGGTGTGCAGAGCACCACAAGCCTGACCTGCTGCCACATATTCCCTGCCATGCAAGCGCAAGGTGGTCTGAAGCGCTACTGATGGCAAGACGGGAGCATTCAAAGAGGATGTCTCACCCTGCGAGAGATAGCTCGCAAACGTCTGCTCAACAGGGTGCATCCTCGCGTATCCGCGCTCGACCACACCCTCAACATTCGCATAATCTGCGTGCTGAAAGACGTGCAGCCGAAAGGAATACGGTTTCCCCCAGGATTTAGATATCTCCGAGTGGAGATCTGGGAGAAACGGAAGACTCCTGGAGGCTGGACGATCAAGACCAGCCAAAAAAACGCTCATCTAGTTGGCCGCGAGCCGGCTTAGACTTCTGACGCATCCACGTTAGATCGAGCCGCTTAGAGGCATGACCCATCACATCCAGCATATCCCTGTGTGCGCAGCTGGGAATGGCTGATGGCTCACACTCTCATCATCATCACCAACCACATCAACCTCTTAATTTTCGTCACTATGACTAGAAGAGGATCAGATGACTCCAACGACAGAGCGTCTGGATCCCGCAGCGAGCTAGAGCCCGTGGTAGAAGTTTTTAAAGATCCATGCCCTTCTCAAACTCTTCCGCGAGCTCAACCTGCGATCCCCACGACCTGAGATTCCACCGTGCCTCAGCAGCAGCGGGACCCGACCCGCGAGGCGCAGACGCTTGCCCCTTTCCCCCCGAAAAAAGGGACAAATGTGATCGGAGCTTATGCATTGGAAATGATTCACAATGCTTACATTCGGCGTCCTCAAGCACCGAACGCGCGTGCTCCTCCCCCAGGCACATAACACACAAGTCATGCGTGTCCTCAGGTGTCAAAAACCTAGGACACAGAGGCACGCACTTGAAACACTCACCTGGGTTGTCAGACATGGTAACACACTGTACTCCAAACAGACGGCTCCTGAAGACAGCAAAGAGGATGACGTATTCAGCAGGTGCCCTTTTATACTTCCGGGAATCCCGCCTATGACGTCATGGGCCAGGTGGGCCAATAGATTGGCATGGTTTCACACGTGCTTCAGACACCGGTCATGCAGACTGCATTCCCCATAGTGCCCCCTAGGGGGCGCAGCGTGGAGTTCCCTAGAAGGGGAACCAAAGTTATTAGTCTAAAACCAAATCCATACCACAATTTTTGATATGCTAACTTTAACCGGAATAAAATAAAATATTTAAAAACGAAATAAACGTATTTTTATTTTAGCTAGTGCCAAGGCGATATTATGTCATTTTCATTTAGATTAGCTTGATGTACTAAAATAACTAGAAAAATTATGAAAACCATATAGGCATATGAGATATGTATAGGTTAATGACAAGAAAACACAATAAAATTACAAAAAATTTAACTAAAATTAAAATGAAAACACACACACACACACACCCCCACACACACACACACACACCCCCACACACACACACACACACCCACACACACCCCTATACACACATACACACACACACACACCCCCACACACACACACACACACCCACACACACCCCTATACACACATACACACACACACACACCCCCACACACACACACACACACCCACACACACCCCTATACACACATACACACACACACACACCCCCACACACACACACACACACCCACACACACCCCTATACACACATACACACACACACACACCCCCACACACACACACACACACCCACACACACCCCTATACACACATACACACACACACACACCCCCACACACACACACACACACCCACACACACCCCTATACACACATACACACACACACACACCCCCACACACACACACACACACCCACACACACCCCTATACACACATACACACACACACACACCCCCACACACACACACACACACCCACACACACCCCTATACACACATACACACACACACACACCCCCACACACACACACACACACCCACACACACCCCTATACACACATACACACACACACACACCCCCACACACACACACACACACCCACACACACCCCTATACACACATACACACACACACACACCCCCACACACACACACACACACCCACACACACCCCTATACACACATACACACACACACACACCCCCACACACACACACACACACCCACACACACCCCTATACACACATACACACACACACACACCCCCACACACACACACACACACCCACACACACCCCTATACACACATACACACACACACACACCCCCACACACACACACACACACCCACACACACCCCTATACACACATACACACACACACACACCCCCACACACACACACACACACCCACACACACCCCTATACACACATACACACACACACACACCCCCACACACACACACACACACATATATATATATACAGTGGGTATGGAAAGTATTCAGACCCCCTTAAATTTTTCACTCTTGGTTATATTGCAGCCATTTGCTAAAATCATTTAAGTTATATTTTTTTCCTCATTAATGTACACTCAGCACCCCATATTGACAGAAAAACACAGGACCATGTGATATTTCAGTTTTTCTTTTTTAATAAATCTGCAAAAATTCTGTGTTTTTCTGTCAATATGGGGTGCTGAGTGTACATTAATGAGGAAAAAAATTAACGTAACTGATTTTAGCAAATGGCTGCAATATAACAGAGTGAAAAATTTAAGGGGGTCTGAATACTTTCCGTACCCACTGTGTGTGTGTATATATATATATAAATTTTGCTGTATGTGTATATATATGTACATACATTAAATGTTAATTTATATAGTATATCATTTAGTATGTCATAGCTTCTCTACCAAATTTGACACCCTTTATATATATATATATATATAGAAAATCTAAACTAATTCAAAATATTAATAAAAACCATAATTGTATATCAATGATACTAACCTAACACTGAAAATTATTTTTAATAGTTGCCATTTTAGTTGACATTAACAACACTGGGTTGAACCCTTTGAAACATAACTATGAGCTGGGATTAATGTTAAGTGTGAGAAGTGCTAGTGATTGAGGGTTGATTGAATCACTATGAACACCTGAGATCGTGATGACTGATGGAACAAAAGCCTCTAATAATCAAAGATTCACTCATGTTTTGTGTGCGAGTGAGCTCAGTGGTCATGTTTAAGTATGTGGCAGGTCCACCTCAGTTTAAAGTCTGGTTTGTGTCTCATCCAGAGGCTCCTGCCACGGAGAGGCTGCGTCTGTCTGAACTGGATCAGTGTGAGGAGGACGAACCGGAGATATTGTGCTTTGAGGAGCTCCGGCACAGGATGATCCAGATGGACCGGGCTGAATTATGGTTGGCCGGCGACAGAGGAACCAGAACACAGAATCAGGAGCTGCAGAGCCGGATCCCATCACCACACCTGATATCATTAGAAAGATAAACAGCAGCTGCTATATTAGATTCTGCTGCTGATTAAACATCACACGGGTCTCGGTGTCTGCACTCGTTAATGTACAGTGGAGTCCAACAGTCTAGTGAAAGTTCAGACTCTTACAAATAAAGGTTCCATAAAGTCTACTGGTTCCATGATGAACTTTTAACATTCACAGAGCCTTTCCAAGGTCTTTACTGTGGAAAAAGGGTCCTTGTGGAGTTTTAAAATGTGACCCTGGAGCACAAAACCAGTCATAAGGATCCATTTTTTTTTAATTGAGATTAATGCATCATCTGGAAGCTGAATAAATAGCTTTCCATTGATGTATGGTTTGTTAGGATAGAACAATATTTGAAAATCTGGAATCTGAGGGTGCAAAAAAATCTAAATATTGAGAAAATCATCTTTAAAGCTGTTCAAATGAAGTTCTTAGCAATGCATATTACTAATCAAACATTAAGTTTTGATATATTTACGGTAGGAAATGTACAAAATATCTTCATGGAACAGGATCTTTACTTAATATCCTAATGATTTTTGGCATAAAAGAGAAATGTATAATTGTGACCCATACAATGTATTGTTGGCTATTGCTACAAATATCCCCCAGCGACTTAACACTGCTTTTGTGCTGCAGGGACACATATGTGTTACGAAAAATGGTTGTTTTCAGAACTGCTGACTGACAGGTTCTTTGGTTAACTAAAAATGGTTCTTCTAATAGTTCTAACCTCTATTTCTAAGTGTGTGAAAGTGCATTCTTTTATGAAGTAGTGCAGAATTTGAAAAGAAAAGTTGAATCGACAAGAAACAAAACCTGATGATCATGTTCTCCAGCAGGATCTGAGAAGATCCAAAGAGCATCTGGAGCTTCAATGGGAAGAGAACATCACTGAAAAATAAAATGAGCGTATAAAAAAAAAAATTTCACTCAGAAATTGCTAGAAAATTTCTCAAAAAACTGAAATAATATTTTCTTGTAAAACGCTCCAGACTACAGAAAATCATTTTTAACCATCTGTACAAAGAGTCACATGATTGATGAAACATAATTTCATTTTGTTTCAAACCTAAAGAAACCCACATTTTCTTAAATTTAAAGAAAATCCCAGACCAGGTATTTTTAGCCCTCGCAGTATTGTATATACACCGCAAAAAAGCATTTTCACTCAGAAATGGCTTGTAAATTTCACAAATAATTACAAATAAACAAGACACAGTGTTTATGTGGCTCTTAAAAAGTCTTAATTCGTCCCTTCACAAATGAAACCCTTAAAAACGTCTTACATCTGAATAGAAAATCTTACATTCGTAAAGTCATTAAATGTTACACACAATACAATACAATACATGAAGTCTGACAAACTGATCAAAATGAAGTGAGTTTATAATTAAAACGAGAAAAATATCTGGTCAGTGGAGAATGAAAACTTACTTTCCTTTGAATTAACTTGACATTTCTGAGCCCATTAATAGATATTTGCTTGTTTAAATAACGTACTCACTTCATTTTGATCAATTTCTCACTAAAACAAGATGTATTTTATGTCATTTTGCGTCTCAAGTACATGTATCTTGATTTAAGCATCTTTAGACATTTGAACGGGAAAACAAGACAGAAACACTGAGGAAGAACAGCACTTTTTTTGCATTTCTGTCACTGTGTCTCAGTAGAAATGAGCTGACGAGAAGCGTAACGTCAGAAGCCCAGAGTGGAGCAGAACACATGAGCTCAAACTGAAGGAGAAACAGTGAGTGCTGGGAGTCTGTCTTGCATTCAGTGAGAAAAAAACAAAACAAGTGATGGCTGTGAGTGGAGTGACTGAGAATTGTGGGTTGATTGCGGTTTCGTCTCTCATAACGCTGACGGAGCTCTTATGAGCGTGATTGTGCTGTGAGACTGGAATATGAGCCTTTCTGCAGCGCTGCGTGTGTTCAGATTGATGAAGAAAAGTCTGCAGGTGCACAATAATCCACAGCACTCCAGTCCATCAGTTATCATCTGGAGAAGACAAAAGTGTTCAATTTAGAGCTGTTTAAACGCTGCTTGATCTGTGCAGATTTCTCTCCTGATTCACACCAGAACACTGACTCACTGGAGGAAGCGTTATTATGGATTATGGACTCTATGGTATATTAGTTTAAAACATCTTAAGGCTGGATGTGTTTCAGCTTTTGTCTTCTCCAGATGATAACTGATGGACTGGAGTGCTGTGGATTAGTGTGATGTTTTTATCAGCTGTTTGGACTCTCATTCTGACGGCACCCATTCACTGCAGAGCATCCATTGCTGAGACACTGCTGCAGTGCTCCATTTCTACAAACCTGATGACGAAACAAACTCATCCTGATCTGGGATGAACAGAGAGTGAGAACATTTTCAGCAGATTTTCAGCGTTTTTGGGTGAAGTGTTCCTTTTAGCACACGCTGTAGGGATGTTGGTGTGTTTATGTGTATTTTAGAGTCCAGGAGCTACTTTGGGAGCACAGAAATCAGGCCAGAGTCACGCGGCAGCAGCGGAGAGACCTGGAACATCAGCAGAGGAGAAGACAGACACGTCTGAGAGACAGATCCTATAAACACAGAGAGCAACAATCACATTTCCCTTCATCTTCTGAGAGAAAAGCGTCTGATGTGCTGTGAAAACATGCTGTAACGTTCAGAACGTCCTAAACCTGTCCAGCTACAGCACTTATCCAATGCTCATGACAAATTAAAATATGACTGCTGTAAAAAACTAAACAAACATCAACAAAAACACACTATAAATGGACATCAAGGGGAAAAGATAATTATGATAAACTGTTGTATGAAACAGATTTATTAGTTAACTAAAACTAAAACCATAAAAACATTTATGTTACCTGAAATAAAATAAAATATAAAAACCTTATTTTATTTCTTTTAGTTTCCAATGCTTCATTTCTCATTTTCATGTAGTTTAACTTCATGTTCTAAAAAATAACTAAAACTGAAATAAATTCATAAACATTTTTTACAGAAACTATATGGACATATTTCAAAAACAAATTTAAAAAAGACAAAAACACAACGATTTACTAAAACTTTACCTTAAATTAACAGAAAAGCAAAAAATATTAAAATAAATTTGACTTACTAATATGACGCTGTATGAAATTAACCCTTTAATTATCATATAAACGTAATTATACATATAGATGAGTGTTATATAAGTTGTATAAATTGATATTGATCTATATGGAGACTGTCATCAAACCTCCCAAACAAAAATATTAACTAACAAAAATAATTTCTAAACTCCTACTGCTCAGTCATTGGTCAGTCGAACTGATAGTCCCGCCCCAAACTCCTGTGATTGGTCACTGTCCTGTCACTCAAACAGATCAACGTTCTGAAAGCGTTACAGTGTTTCTCTCTTCAGAAACTCAAACTATCATTGCTGCTCTGAATGTTAAAGCTACACATAGTTTAATATCACAACATTACATTGACTACTATATCACAAAAAGCTGCACTTTTACAGTGTTTCTCCTACATAAGAGCACATGACTCGCTATTGATTCCAGCGTTTATTTCCAGAAGTGTCAGATCTGTAAACTGAGAGGCTATTTATGGTCTATTTTCACACGATCAGACAGAGACATTAATCATGGACTCCAGAGAGAGAGAGAGAGCAGGTTCATCTGATCATCTAATGTCTTTATACTGACATCATGTGGATAGTGGAGTAAATTACAAGCAGTGTTGACTTTCACTTCAACAGCACATCATACAGAATGAGCCCTACAGCTAGTGTGTGTGTGAGTGTGTGTGTGCGTGTGTGTGTGTGTGTGTGCGCGTGCGCGTGAGTGTGCGCGTGCGTGAGTGTGTGTGTGCGCGTGCGCGTGAGTGTGCGCGTGCGTGAGTGTGTGTGTGCGCGTGCGCGTGAGTGTGCGCGTGCGTGAGTGTGTGTGTGCGCGTGCGCGTGAGTGTGCGCGTGCGTGAGTGTGTGTGTGCGCGTGCGCGTGAGTGTGCGCGTGCGTGAGTGTGTGTGTGCGCGTGCGCGTGAGTGTGCGCGTGCGTGAGTGTGTGTGTGCGCGTGCGCGTGAGTGTGCGCGTGCGTGAGTGTGTGTGTGCGCGTGCGCGTGAGTGTGCGCGTGCGTGAGTGTGTGTGTGCGCGTGCGCGTGAGTGTGCGCGTGCGTGAGTGTGTGTGTGCGCGTGCGCGTGAGTGTGCGCGTGCGTGAGTGTGTGTGTGCGCGTGCGCGTGAGTGTGCGCGTGCGTGAGTGTGTGTGTGCGCGTGCGCGTGAGTGTGCGCGTGCGTGAGTGTGTGTGTGCGCGTGCGCGTGAGTGTGCGCGTGCGTGAGTGTGTGTGTGCGCGTGCGCGTGAGTGTGCGCGTGCGTGAGTGTGTGTGTGCGCGTGCGCGTGAGTGTGCGCGTGCGTGAGTGTGTGTGTGCGCGTGCGCGTGAGTGTGCGCGTGCGTGAGTGTGTGTGTGCGCGTGCGCGTGAGTGTGCGCGTGCGTGAGTGTGTGTGTGCGCGTGCGCGTGAGTGTGCGCGTGCGTGAGTGTGTGTGTGCGCGTGCGCGTGAGTGTGCGCGTGCGTGAGTGTGTGTGTGCGCGTGCGCGTGAGTGTGCGCGTGCGTGAGTGTGTGTGTGCGCGTGCGCGTGAGTGTGCGCGTGCGTGAGTGTGTGTGTGCGCGTGCGCGTGAGTGTGCGCGTGCGTGAGTGTGTGTGTGCGCGTGCGCGTGAGTGTGCGCGTGCGTGAGTGTGTGTGTGCGCGTGCGCGTGAGTGTGCGCGTGCGTGAGTGTGTGTGTGCGCGTGCGCGTGAGTGTGCGCGTGCGTGAGTGTGTGTGTGCGCGTGCGCGTGAGTGTGCGCGTGCGTGAGTGTGTGTGTGCGCGTGCGCGTGAGTGTGCGCGTGCGTGAGTGTGTGTGTGCGCGTGCGCGTGAGTGTGCGCGTGCGTGAGTGTGTGTGTGCGCGTGCGCGTGAGTGTGCGCGTGCGTGAGTGTGTGTGTGCGCGTGCGCGTGAGTGTGCGCGTGCGTGAGTGTGTGTGTGCGCGTGCGCGTGAGTGTGCGCGTGCGTGAGTGTGTGTGTGCGCGTGCGCGTGAGTGTGCGCGTGCGTGAGTGTGTGTGTGCGCGTGCGCGTGAGTGTGCGCGTGCGTGAGTGTGTGTGTGCGCGTGCGCGTGAGTGTGCGCGTGCGTGAGTGTGTGTGTGCGCGTGCGCGTGAGTGTGCGCGTGCGTGAGTGTGTGTGTGCGCGTGCGCGTGAGTGTGCGCGTGCGTGAGTGTGTGTGTGCGCGTGCGCGTGAGTGTGCGCGTGCGTGAGTGTGTGTGTGCGCGTGCGCGTGAGTGTGCGCGTGCGTGAGTGTGTGTGTGCGCGTGCGCGTGAGTGTGCGCGTGCGTGAGTGTGTGTGTGCGCGTGCGCGTGAGTGTGCGCGTGCGTGAGTGTGTGTGTGCGCGTGCGCGTGAGTGTGCGCGTGCGTGAGTGTGTGTGTGCGCGTGCGCGTGAGTGTGCGCGTGCGTGAGTGTGTGTGTGCGCGTGCGCGTGAGTGTGCGCGTGCGTGAGTGTGTGTGTGCGCGTGCGCGTGAGTGTGCGCGTGCGTGAGTGTGTGTGTGCGCGTGCGCGTGAGTGTGCGCGTGCGTGAGTGTGTGTGTGCGCGTGCGCGTGAGTGTGCGCGTGCGTGAGTGTGTGTGTGCGCGTGCGCGTGAGTGTGCGCGTGCGTGAGTGTGTGTGTGCGCGTGCGCGTGAGTGTGCGCGTGCGTGAGTGTGTGTGTGCGCGTGCGCGTGAGTGTGCGCGTGCGTGAGTGTGTGTGTGCGCGTGCGCGTGAGTGTGCGCGTGCGTGAGTGTGTGTGTGCGCGTGCGCGTGAGTGTGCGCGTGCGTGAGTGTGTGTGTGCGCGTGCGCGTGAGTGTGCGCGTGCGTGAGTGTGTGTGTGCGCGTGCGCGTGCGCGTGTGCGTGTGTGTGTGTTTGTGTGTGTTGTGTAGGCCTACTAGGAAAAATTTCGTAATTACCTTTTTATTTTCTTGATACAAGGTTGGGAGGAAATGGACTTCCATAGAAATGTGCTTAATTTAAAAAAAATGTAATACTAATCTAGGCTTTTTACTTTTGAGAGTTTTTTGTACTTCCCTTTATTGTCAGTTGTTATTCTCATAACTGTATTAGTTACAAAAACATGTTAAACTGATATTTAAGTCAGCATTGTAAATGCAGCACAATAAATGAAGTACCTTACAGTATAAAGTACACATAATTGTTGCTGTTTTTCAGATTACAGTAACAAGAGTTTGGGAGTAAATGTGTTTAATTGTCATAAAAAAAACTAATCTTAATGGTCTTAAAACAGCCTTGTTTTTGCCCTTAAGCAAATATAATTTCTTCGTTCTCTCTTTTAAATTCTGAATGTAATGTAATGTAATATAATAAGAAGCCGTGCATGTTCTGTGTCAGACAGTCATACAGGTTTGGAACGATGTTGGCGTGAATCATGATGACGGATGAAGAGTTTAGACAGATGTTCTTCTTGTTTTTCAGTACAAATGTCTAAACATCCTTCAATCAAGATACATTTACTGGAGAAGCTAAATTACATCAGATGTTAAGTTTTGTCTTCTTGTTCACGAGGGAAGAATGGTTAAAACAAGAACAAATACCCACCAGTGGGGTCAGAAAAACAGTCTTGTTTCTTGAATTTCTGAATAATCTTGAAGGGGATTTTTCTGACCGCATCAATATATTTTTTTAAGCATAAACTTCATTTTGATGCATTTTTCCGAAAACAAAACGTCATTTTGTTTCTCAGGTGACTGTGAATTGATTTAAAAACAAGACAAAAATACTGAGTAAGAAAAAGCAAAAAGAAACACATGCATTAGGAATCTCCATAAAACATATTAGAATTCTATTTTTTGCTGGTCTGTGGTTTTCTGGTAAACATCATCTATTACGGTACATTTAGTTGTCAATCTTTCTGTATGTCAAACCTGTTCTTGACACACTGCGTGTTTATTACATTCCTTGACTGTTTTCAGCTCTTAATAAAAGTCTATTACGCTCAGGTCGAGTTGTGCTTATTTCTGTAGCACTGTACACAATGCAGCTTCACAGAAATAAACAGGAAAATAGAACTCAACAATTATGAAACACATTCAGTTTCAGCTGTAAGACAACAGAGTCCTTATTCTTCAGCTTTTGTCCTCATCCGAACTCTCTCAGCTACTGTGTGTTAAATGCAGTTTACATTCTGCAGATTTGTTCATACATCACACAGAAACGCATTAGATCATTAGCAGATATTTCTTCTGGCTATAAGCTCAGTTTAAGAGTGTTTGGATATTTGTCCCGGAAAACAAGACTAAAACACTAACCTGAAGACGTCAGGGTCAAGTCTGATTATGGAAAGCCTCTATTTTGATGTCAAACAAACAGACTGATGTGTTGATGGAGTCACAGACTGACGTACACGCTACAAAAAAACTATTTTTTTAAGATAACTGAAGTATGTTTTACAAAGAAAATACTATTTCAGCTTTTCTACTTCTAAAGTTCACATTTAATTCAATGCATCACTGAGAGTGAAAATTGTTTCTTCACCTGTCAATATTTATAATATTTTATTTGAATTTTTAATATAATTTTTATTAACTTTTATTTCATACAGTTATTTTATATATGCATTATAATGAAAATGAGAAATGTCGCCTTTGCAAAGGTTTTTTTTTTTTTAATTCTGCTTTATTTCAGTGTTTTTTTTAATTTCATGTAAGGAAAACGGCTCAAAGATGCTCTGATGAAGAACAGCACATGACTGAGATGCTCTCTGTTCTCAGATCCAGCAGCAGGTGGCGCTGCGACCTTCATCCTCCTCTTCATCCTCCTCAGTGTGTGCTTCCACATCAATCAGTCAGTGTCCGGCAGGCTTTTTAAGGGCCTAATGGATCAGGGTTATTATTGGAAATCACCAAATATTCCCTCAGTTCTGGATCTCAGCGTAGAAACGTCCAGAAAAACACAGGTTTAGCTGGTAGCTGATGGTCTTTAATTGTATGTGAGCTGCTGTTTGATCAATACGCCGCATTAAGCATTTACCAACAGTAGCCTATTACCAAAGTTATGAACATCTGTGTGGCTCATGTCACGCTTCTCCCAGTAAGAGTTGATTTGGATTTTTGAATGAAATAAAAACTTCAAACTGGAGAAATATTGAGTCTAAATAGGATATTAGAAAAAGGAATAAACAGCGTAACACGCATGATTAATTTGGTTTATGCTCAGTGAACAGATTCAAGCGGCACAGAAACTCAGTCTTCAGTGCTTCAGTTAAACTTAATCATTTTAATAAAACATATTTTAAGTTATTTAACTCATCTAGAGGCTTCCTTTTAAGTTTGCAGAGACAACCATATACTAAATGTATGTTTCATCTATTATTATGCGAGAATACTTCACCATACTTCGTTTGCTTATATACTGTAGTAACCAAATATGAATTATTATTATTATTATTATTATCTGTGCTGTTAGATGTACAGTATATATATATATATATATACCTGTATATTTGTATATAAATGAGATGTCCCATGTTGGTGGTTTGAAGGATAGCGGCAAAGATTTCAAATGACAATTAATTCATATTTTAGGGTTGAACTTAAATAGACTTTAAAATGTCATCTAATGATTCTTGTTCTGAACACAGCTTTATATCACTCAAAGATTGTGAAGATAGAACACAAGTGGACAGTTTTAATTGCCTTTCTATTTGCACTATGTTGGAAAACGTACACTTATGAATATGAAACTTGACTAATAAAATGAGCAGATTAATAGCAGAATCTTCATTATTCACATTATCGTAATTAAAATATCCAAAACCTACATTTTCAAAATGCAAATTAAAATGAAAGAGTGCCTTTTCTTTGATAAACATGGAAACATCATACCATAACTTTTTCACATAACGGCAATGCCAGAAAATGTACTGTTTCCAGCTGCAAAGAGCAACTAGCATCCATATGCTTCTTAAACTTACTCAGAAGATGTTTAACAGGATATTATATGTGTCCCTGCAGCACAGAAGCAGTGTTGAGTCGCTGGGGGATATTTGTAGCAATAGCCAACAATACATTGTATGGGTCACAATTATACATTTCTCTTTTATGCCAAAAACCATTAGGATATTAAGATCATGTTCCATGAAGATATTTAGTAAATCTCCTACCTTAAATATATTAAAACGTAATATGCATTGCTAAGAACTTCATTTGAACAACTTTAAAGATGATTTTCTCAATATTTAGATTTTTTTGCACCCTCAGATTCCAGATTTTCAAATATTGTGCGATCCTAACAAACCATACATCAATGGAAAGCTATTTATTCAGCTTCCAGATGATGCATACATCTCAATTTCAAAAAATTGACCCTTATGACTGCTTTTGTGCTCCAGGGTCACATTTATTAATTATTTTGAAAGAGATTTCTATTACTTTGTTTGTAACAACAACAAAACAAAAACTTGTGAGATGCAATAACCACTTTCCCACTAAAGATCATCAACAGATTCGGCTCAATAAGCAAAGGAGCCAGGCCTGGTCCTTTAGAATCAGAGCACGAATAGATCAGCTAGTTTTGGAAGGTGAACAACTACTTTGCCCACATATTGTATGAGTTGCATTGACTCTGGGCATCCTCTCGTCCTCCTCCGGTGATGTCACCGCGGACGGATCCGTCGTAACCGGAGCTGCTGATGGCGTCACTGCGCGTCTCGAGCGCGCTGGCGGATCTCAGCAGCAGCAGCAGCAGCGAAGAGCGACGCGACCGTGGCTCCGGCGGCCGGGATCGAGCGACGCCCAGCCGGACACCGAGCGAGGAGACGATGCAGGCTGTAGCGGAGGAGCTGCGGGCCGGCTCCCGGATCCCGGTGACCGTCGAGCAGATCGTCAACGACACGCTGGTGGTGACGCTCACGTACCGCGAGAGGAGCTACACCGGCGTCCTGCTGGACTGCAGCAGAAAGTGAGTCGCCTTTCTTTGTGTTTTTTTGTGCAAACACACTTTGGTCAGGTTAGGCCCAGCACTAGGCCAGGACAACACAAGCAGCAGGCCTTAATCAGAGACAATGAGAAGAGCTGCAACCTTCATCATCATCATCATCACCACCACATTATAAACGCGAATAAATGGGCTCTTTTGTGTCGGATTGTGTGATGTTTCTTGAGTGTAGATTGCTTGATCTTTCTGCTTCAGCAGTGTAGCGTCTGGAGCTCTTTCATCTTTCATACATTGTATCATTTCCAGCTGAAACATTGATTGATGTTCTCACGCGCAGTTATCATCGAGCATTCACGCAATCCGTTTAATCGAGTTAAATCCTCATTATAACTCGATTAAACGGATTGCGTGAATGCTCGATGATAACTGCGCGTGAGAACATCAATCAATCCGTTTAATCGAGTTAAATCCTCATTATTCTTCACGAAGGGTCAGATATGCCATTGTTATAAAAGCCTACCTGTCCTGGACATGCATTCAGTTTAAAGGTCAAATACTGCTGAACTAAACCTGTTTATTCGCTTCATCCGTCTAAATGCATTTTGGGAATTTCATTTAAATTATGAAATCTCACATGAGGCCTTTGATTGTTTACCTGTTTTCTCATATTTATAATGACCTGTCTTTAGTGCTGCACGATTATGACCAAAATCACAATCGTCGATTATTCCCTTGAAATTGTAATTGCGATTTATTAATTATGATTATCACAATTTACACCGAATGATGTTTGAAGCAACTGCATGCCATATTTTTCTATGAAAATAAACCAGCTGAAAGTATTAATACTTGCTTTTCTATAGTATTAAGCGTCAAATATATATTAGATTGGTTTCTTCTTAAAATAAAAAGTAAAACATATCCATGGTATTGGTATTATAATGTTATGCTAAAACCCTTAGAAACACATCTGAAGCATGCAGGATAACATAAGCGGACTTTGAACGATTATGTAATTGTGGCATGTGTAATTGTAATGGCGATTAGAAATTCGATTAAGTGTGCAGCAATTAAAAATGAATGTTATTTTCAGGTTTAATGTGAAATGTCACTCAACCACTTCACAGTGTTATATTCCATTATAAACAGCATATGAACATGATATTTGCTGGAATATGAGCAACTGTGAGGTTTCTGTAGACACTGCATCAGAATATTATAGAGTGAAATGAAATATCGCTTGCATTCTAGAGCTGCGTTTATCGTTCAGTGTTTAGTAAGTTTACGTGGTATTCCATATATTTGGTTTAAATGTTAAATATTTTGACAGCTTATGATATAAACCGTCTACGTATGCTGGGTTTTATCTTATTTTATTACAGTGTCCCACAATGCAGTGCGCTCAACCTTTCATTTCCAGTGTGACCAGTGTACCAGAACTATCATCTTTTTTTTTAACGTAGTGTTTCATTAATAAACTAACAAAATGTACATGTTTTTGCACCAAACATAACTTCAGAAGAAAAATAAGCTGCATGCACTAAAAAAATGCTTTTACGAAGTTGTAAGTAAAGATTATTGGAGTATGTTTTACTAGAAAATACTATTGTTTTTATATTTCAAAATGTCATTTTCTACAACAGAAAAGCTTCTGCACCAATTTCTGAGTGTGCTAAAATAAGCTGAAAATAAGATTTATTGTTATAAAAAATCAAAAAGGTAATTGTGACTTTTCCCCTTGCAATTCTGAGAAGAAAATCTAAATTGTGAAATATAAACTCAGTATTGCAAGGAAAAAAAGTCAGAATTTTACTCGTTTTATTTTTCTAAAATAAATGCAAAATAAGCTGCATGCACTGTAAAAAAAAAAATATGATTTTGCTAAATTGTAAATAAAGATTATTGAAGTATATTTGCTAGAAAATACTATTTCAGTCTTTCGCCTTCAAATAAATGTCACGTGTTGCTTAATGTTTCACAAAAAATGCCATTTAAAAGGTAATCGTGACTGTATCTCAATTCTGACTTTGTGCCTTGCACTTCTGAGAAGAAAAGTCTGAATTATGAAATTGCAATTGCAAGTAAAAAAGTCAGAAATGTGCTAATTTTGTTTTTCAGAATTAATTTACAAATGCAAACTAAGCTGCATTCACTGTAAAAAAGATTTTTCAATGTTGTCGTAAATAAAGATTTTTGAAGAGTTTTACTAGAAAATACTATTTATGTTTTTCTACTTCAGAATTTCACATTTAGGTCAGTGTGTTTGTTTTTCAGTGCACTCAAATAATTATATTCAACTTTTATCATAGAATAATTTTTACGTTCTTTAAAATAGTACGCAGAATTCAGTCTCAGTATTCAGTTAGCGGTCTGGGAGTGTTTAAATAGCATCATGGCCTGTCATGAACATTCGAGCTGTTATAGATACTCTGATTATGCAATGAAATGTTTTCTTACACCTACACACGCCGTGGTTTTTGGGTTCTGCCGCTGTAGGCCTCGAGGACAGGCGCTTCAGGGCTGCATCTCGGATGATTGGTGTTTATTGCCTGAGGGCTTCTGCCTCTTTTACCCGCAGGACTTCCTTCTGAGGTTTAATTAATAATCCCAGATTTCAGGGCTGGATGTGAAAACAAGCAAGTCTCTTGGGCCTCTGCTGTGTCCCCGGTGGTTTATGGGATTGTTTTTGTTCAGTGAGGTGGAGGGGGATCCGGATCTCGTCCCGTTGGTCTCTATGTCTGTCGTTTCTAACCGTGCACAGCTCTTTGCTTTGGCTCAGGTTGCCTCTTTCACTGACTCATGCTCACCTCGAGGCGCCAGGCAGAAAAACAAAGTCAGATTTGCATGCAAAATATAAAATCAGAAGTGTAGGACATAACCTCACAGCTCTAAGAAGAAAAGTCAGAATTAAAACAAAGTCGCAATTACCTTTTTTGTAAACTCATTAAATTGTGCGAGATTAAGTCAGAATATTTCTATTTAGCAATCCTGACTTTNTGTGGTGGAAACAAAAAAACTGAATTGTAAACTCATTAAGTTGTGCGACATTAAGTCAGAATATTTCTATTTAGCATTCCTGACTTGTGTCCTCAGAATTGCTAGTTTATGTCTCTTAATTCTGAGTTTGGGTTAAAGACAGAAATGAGTTTTAAATAGTTTTTCTCTCTCTCTTCTCTGTATTAGAACGTGTTCTGTTTTTGAGGGAGCAATAAAAGTTTAATACAGCTTTAAATAGTTCAGGTTCTGTTTTTTAGTTGTTTTTTTTCTGAGGAAAAGCTAATGACTGTCATGCATTTTTACCATGATTTACAGAAAACACCCACTATAATGTCATTCAGCATAACAATAGCCCACTAAAATGTCATTCAGCATAACAATATTTAAAAAATCTTTTTAGATCAAGACTCATTAGATGACATTAAAACACTCTATTTAAGGATAACAGTTCAGCCCTAAAATACCAATTAATTGTCATTTTAAATCTTAGACACCAAAATGGGACGTCTCATCTTTGACCCATTTATGTCTCACAATTCTGAGTTTAATTTTTATTGTAAACTCATTAAGTTGTGCGACATTAAGTCAGAATATTTCTATTTAGCATTCCTGACTTGTGTCCTCAGAATTGCTAGTTTATGTCTCTTAATTCTGAGTTTGGGTTAAAGACAGAAATGAGTTTTAAATAGTTTTTCTCTCTCTCTTCTCTGTATTAGAACGTGTTCTGTTTTTGAGGGTTTTTTTCTGAGGAAAAGCTAATGACTGTCATGCATTTTTACCATGATTTACAGAAAACACCCACTATAATGTCATTCAGCATAACAATATTTAAAAAATCTTTTTAGATCAAGACTCATTAGATGACATTAAAACACTCTATTTAAGGATAACAGTTCAGCCCTAAAATACCAATTAATTGTCATTTTAAATCTTTACCAATCTTTGCCACTATTCTTCAAACCACTAGGTTTTACCCATTTATATAGTTATGAATAAAATGTAGTATAGCACTTATTATTTTATAGATTTTAATAAGTACGCATCAGAATACTATCATGTATGCTTTCTATTTTTACATTAATAAATCTGTTACACCGAATGACAATAGAATGTTATTTCCTGACTCCTGTGGTGGAAATGGGCTTCCATATTATTCATATTAGTCATAATTCAGGCCTACTTAATTTCTGTCTCAGTTTCACAAAACTTGTCATGGATTTGTATGTAGTATTTGTTTCATTAAATACAAATATACAAAGTGCTGAAAATCTATTGAGTATCACCGCTGAGAATAATTTAAACTCGTTTACAGTAGTGAGGTGTTGGGGAGATAATGTGCCTAATTGTTATGAAAACAATGTCACAATGCACATAATAATAACAATGGTTATCCTAAAATAGTCTTCATTTGCTTTAAGTTGTATTTTTCAAATGTCGTGTTTTTGTGAGATTCTTAGAATTAGAGTTTCTAAGAATAAGAGTTTTGAGAGATGAAGCGATATCTGTGGTGTTTTTTAAAGGCTATAAAAACAAAAAGGTGTGGTTATGTGTTGCGTGGTATGACTGGTTCACTAACCTGTTTTTCTGGTCAAGAGTCAGCTTGCCATTAGTAATGATTAATCGTGTATTTCCGTTCTTGAGCGTTCAGAGGTTTTGCAACACTGTGATAAGTGATAAAAATAAGGACATTTAAAGGTGATGTAAGTTTTTTGGGGTGTTTTTCTGTGCCATTTTAGATTATTGTAAACTAAATCCAAAGCCATAAAAATTTCATTTTTTTTGACAAACATTAACTGAAATAATATGATAAAAAATGCACATTTTATTTATTTCAGTTAGTTTCTCAAGTTTAGTTTGTCGAAGTACTAAAATAACTAAAACTATTTTTTACATAATGACAAAAAACACAAAACAAAATGACAAACTTTGTAAAGATCGTGGCTCAGCATCCCGACATTATCTTGACCATCTGTTCGGCCAAACAATGGTGGACGGGGGAGTGTCAGAAAACCAGTATTGTCCTTTTTTTTTTTTTGTCTAATTGGTGCCACGAGGTCTAGAAAAGTCTTGACTCAGAATAACAGAACGTCAGGAAGCTTTTGTGTCGATGTACAGAAGCGCAGTATTATGGGTAATTAACCTCCATTACTCTGTGCATTATGATATGAAATGTACTTTATTGTCCCCAAAGGGGAAATTTGTAATGGACCCAATAGCCAAGCATTTTGAGAAAAACCTGATACATTTAAAAATGAAAACAATATTCATACACGCTATACACATCAACCACTCACAGATACAGAAAGGCATAAGCATCACTGATCGATATTCAACAATCTAATTGATACTGGTATAAAAGAGTGTTTAAACCTGTTCTGCTTACAATGAGGGATTCTATAGCTTCTTCCAGAGGTTAAGAGCTCAACATAGAGTGCTAATGATTAATCACATCCAAAATAAGTTTTTCTTTACATGTGTGTGTGTACTGTGTATATTATTAGGTATATATAAATACATATACAAGCATGTATATATTTAAGAAATATGTTGTTTATACGTTAAATATATCTATATATAATATATAAATTATATGAATGTAAACGTACACATGTTAACATGCGTGTATTTGTATGTGCATAATAAATATACACAGTTCACACACACACATACGATGTAAAGAAAAACTTTTATTTTGGAAAAGCAAAAATCTTTTGTAAAAATCTTCTAAATCTTTTTATTTATTATATAATTAAAAAAAACGTGCTATGTGTACTGCATTTGGCTAACTGAGACTTCTGTTGGTTTCGATTGCTTCTACTGTCCTCATTTGTAAGTCGCTTTGGATAAAAGCATCTGCTAAATGACTAAATGTAATGTAAATGTAAGAAATTAGCATCCCACACCACTCAACAAATGAGTTGAGTGAAATGATTGGCTCTTATGTTCCCTCTTGACTCTTTTCTGTAGGACTGGGCTGTTTTGCCTTCCAGACGTTGTTGGAAAATCCGAAGAGAGCCTCATATTGAAACCGGACTGTGAAGTCTCGAGTGAAGAGGCTTCCTCTGAACCTGTTAGTCAGCTGACGCAGCGACCAAAAGATGAGAACACGGAGCCTGAGGTGGCACCTCCGCCCGCTCCCGTACCCATCCCGGTGCAACCGGGCCAGCCCACATATCCGCCGTACTTCGAAGGCGCCCCGTTTCCGCAGCCCATGTGGGTCCGGCACACATACAACCAATGGGTACCGCAACCACCGCCACGTCCAATCAAGAGGAAGAAGAGACGAAGTCGAGAAACTGGAAGGATGACCATGAGCACAATCCGACTGAGACCTCGGCAGGTGCTGTGTGAGAAATGCAAAAACACACTAAACAGCGACGAGGAGAGCAAAGATGGACCAACGGTGCCCAAGACGTCTAGGAAGGAGAACGCTCCTCAAACTGAGGAGGACACTAAATCAACCCCAGCCAAGAGGAAGGACGACGGAGACAACAACAACAAAGAGTCAAAGAGACGAGAGGAATCGACGGTCTATGACAGCAAACGCTTCCGCAAGGACAAGAAAGACGATGAGAAGCTTCCCAAAGGGGACATCGTTCCCCATAGTCCCGTGATTAAGATCTCTTATAGCACTCCACAAGGCAAAGGCGAAGTGATGAAGATCCCCTCGAGGGTTCACGGTTCTGTCAAACCTTTCTGCCCGAAGCAGCTTCTGCAGAATGGCCACGGAGAGCAAAACGCTTCCAAGGAATCCCAAAAAGTCATGCAATCTCCTGTAGACACCATCCGAACGGGTCTTACCATTTCAATTCCCAAACTCAAGCTCCCAAAGTTGAGTAATCCGGACGCCCATTCACCCAAGATACACTTGAGATCCCGGGCCGACGGAGCGGAGCAGGTGTCCGCTTACGAGGCAGAACTAGTGGACGGCGTTCGGCGGAAAAGTCCTAGAGTTCCCAACTCTCAGTCTGAAGATGGTGCGGAGAAGAATTCGCTAGAGCTTTGGTCAGGCAAGGAAGTGGAACGGCACGGCGACTTGACTTTACTCATCAACTTCCGGAAGAGGAAAGCAGACTCGTCGAGCCTCTCCGTGTGCAGCAGTGACAGTCTAGACGAGTCCAAGTCGTTCAGCTCCGACGGAACGTCGCCGGAAATCTGCGACCTCGCTCCAGGCGACGATATCGCAGTCTCGTCTTCCTCTCAAGGGGAAAGTAAGACTGTTCCGCCTCTCACCGTACGACTGCACACTCGCAGCATGACTAAATGCGTGACCGAGGAAGGTCACGCCGTAACAGTGGGTGATGTTGTTTGGGGGAAGATCCACGGATTTCCTTGGTGGCCTGCGCGGATACTCAGTATTAGTGGTATTCGTAGAGAAGAAGGCGAGGTCGATGCTCCTTGGCCCGAAGCTAAAGTCTCCTGGTTCGGTTCTCCCACCACCTCCCAACTCTCAGTTGCCAAACTCTCGCCATTCCGCGAATTCTTCAGGTCACGCTTCAACCGCAAAAAGAAAGGGATGTACCGCCGTGCCATCATGGAGGCCGCCAAGGCGGTGGGACACATGAGTGCCGAAATCACATCTCTGCTGACTCACTGCGAAACTTAGGTGAGTCTCTGGTCTTTCTTTGTGTGAAATGACAAGCATAGCATACTTTAGTTTTGACGTACAGCAGACCGCTTTCAAAGTATTGCGCGCGCGAGAGCCATACGCTCTAGAAAGTTTAATCTTTGCCCAGTATCTGCACTATTTCTCTCTAGAAGCAATAAAATTGTGTGTTGTTTTTGTTGTTGTTCTGTATATTGTTTCTTTTAAAGATGTAAAACAATGGCCTTGGGCCAGTGTCGACACTTTGTGGAACAAAATTGCAATTGCAATAAAAAAAAAATCTATAGTTTTGCTTTATTTGTTGGGATGCACATTTTGGCCCAAAATTTTGTGATTTATATATACATATGACTATATAATAGTCGTGGTTGTTGTTATTAATATTCATTAATAATAATTATTGTTATTACTAAGCAAAATATTAGTATTATTATTACAATATTATTATTGTAAACAAATAAACTATTTGAGTAAAATTATATAAATAGTAATTTTTATTTTACTGTCTCTCTATCTACCTAAAATAAATAAAAGTTTAGTGGTTTAATGTTTTAAAATTAATAAATGAAAATTAAACCACTGAACGTTTATTTTGAAATAAACTTACTCTGAAACTCTAAAACACGTAGCACGTATATTTATTTAATGAATTCATTTATTTTGATTAATCATGCAGGCCTAATATCTGTTTGTGTATTTGTCTCCAAAAATATTCAAGGTGCATGTGCATTCTAAACGTACAGAGTGCTCACGGTTAGAAAAAATCAGGCAATGCACGTACTATGTTAATATTGAAATTTGCATAAGGTGCACCTTACATATACCCTTGTGTACGTGTAACAAAAGCTTTACTGTTCTTTGTTCAATTGTGTTTTTAGGTGCACATTTTCTTTAAATTTCATGAACTCTAAAAGTTATTGAAAACAGTAGGCTTCATTTCTGTTTTGCATAGAAATGTCTTTAAATTCCCGGTTGGTTCCCATGGCCTCAGTTTCTTTGGAGATTAGGTCACCTCATGTTTATTGAGGATCAGATGCAGTCTTGGTTCAATATTGGCTCAAGTTCACAAACCGCTCCCACTGCCAGTGTTTGGACTCACGAATTTCCCTCCAGCCATGTTTAGTCACATCTACCACTGTGCTTTGCATGACTACATGTCTGCGGATCCAAACTTCAGTGCATCGTTATGCATCATTTGTGCATTTGTTTTATGCATGCATTTTTGTGTAACATTTGTGTTTTTTTATGCATGCATTTTGATGCTTCATTTGTGCATTTTTGTATGCATGCACTATTATGTATCATTTGAACATTTTTATCCATGCACCTTTCATGCATGCATTTTTGTATTCTCTTTACATCAAATTCTTGACTCACAACAAACTCCCAATGATTTGTTTTTAGCATGTTGACGTCATTCTCAAATAAGCATATCAATGCACAGTGCATGCAAATACTGGGTTTAAATAATGCAATTAATTGCATTTTTCCCAATACTGAATACTGTTCTGTCTATTCATGTATCTGTTTGTTTTCTCTCTGCAGAGGACGAGGATGGCAATGGACTGGCTGTCATTCAGGGTTTTGCAGGTGCTCCCAGGATTTGGCGATCTCCCCGGATGGAGAGCGCCTTCGTTTGCCACGGATATCATGAGGGAAGGTGCTTTATTTCCCTCCACATGCGGCTGTTGGAAGAAAACGCGATGCGCGGACTGTGTTCGAGGGGCCACGAGGAGAATGTGGGAACCTCGGAGCGAACAATTCCCCTGTTTGTCTCTCCATCTTTCATTTCTTTGTTTTTTTTAGGACGTACATGATATTAGAACAAGTAGCTCGACACTAAATCCGAATGTATTTATTCACACAAAAAAAAGCACTCGACCGGTGACTGGCCTCCTGTAAGATCTCACTGCTGCTGTTTCTTATGACTCTGACGTCCGTTTAGGATTCGAACGGAACGACGAATATCCGTATTATAATACAAAACGACAAGTCTTACTGTGTCTGTTTCTTCAGATTATGAAAATGTGAAATTCCTTTTTTGCATCATGTAGGTCTTACACCATGCAGTATGTCAGTCGCTTCACTTTCTCTATCCTCTCCAAGAAATATATCTCTCGTATGTCTCTCCATCCTCTTTTTCACTCTTGATTATGTGATGTTTTGCTTTAATTATTTAATGTGTCACGTTAAGAGAAGCACTTTATCCGTACCTTGGTGGCCTGCTGTGAACACTAACTCGAGTTTGCAGACTCTCGGAGTAGCCAACCCATCGCTTTTGAAGTGATTTTTAGTTTTTACGATTAAAGGATGCTTACAGGAAGTTGTGTACACTGTATTCTCACGTTTAGCCCAGTTTACGTTGCTTTCCTCCTTTATGAAATGTTCCACTGGAGATCTGGAGAGAACTGTACGCTCCTATGCACCGTTTCTTTTATTAAAGCATAAAAAGCAGCGTGTTGGTGATCATGTGTGTGCTGAATGAGTGCAGCTGTATGTGGGCTTGAATATCTGTGTGTCTGGACTGACCTGCGGGCGTCGAGCGCTTTATATCTGCCACGGCTCGATTTTAATGTGCTGTAAATAGAATAAAATATAAAAGCAATGCTCTTTTGCACGTGTGGTTAAAGGTAAATGAGGCACTCGCTGACCTCTCGTTTATTACACTCGTCTGCCGTTTGCTATCAAACCCAATGTTTTCATAACTGTTGCCTAAACAAAGCTTGTGCCTTTGTGTTAAATGTGAAAGCGTGTTGACAGCTGTATCATTATGCATAATTTGTGCATGCATCTTTTATCCATCATTTGTGGTTTTTATGCATGCATCTTTTATGCATAATTAGTGCATTTTTATGCATGCATTTTTGTATTCTCTTTACATAAAATCCTTGACTCACAACAAACTGCCAATGGTTTGTTTTTAGCGTGTTGGCATCATAATCAAACAAGCATATCAATGCACAGTGCACACAAATGTTGGGTTTAAATAATGCAATTGCCGCTCGCTGACATCTCATTCATTACACTCGTCTGCCGTTTGCTATCAAACCCGATGCTTTTCCTAGCTGTTGCCTAAACAAAGTTTGTGCCTTTGTGTTAAATGTGAAAGCGTGTTGACAGCCGCAGCAGCTCATGACGCAACATTTGTAGAGCCTCAAATGAGTGGTTTGCATTCACAAACTGTGGTTAACATCATGTACTTTACTGTTTGACTTGGATGAGAAGGAAGGTTAAAATAGACAGCGCCCTACTCCTCTTCAGAGCTTCATACGGGCCTTTAAACATTCGACTGGCTGCATTTAACCTTTCATTTTATTGATAGATTTGAATAGCTAATTGGCAGATGAGTTGGTTTCCGTTTATGAAAGACATTGCAGTGATTGTGTTGAGAAAGACTGATTGATTTCAACACTGCAGAGCTCTTGATGATTTCTGCTGTTGTGTAATCAGACCTACTTGCAATAGTGAGGCTTATGTGTGTAACTAACACAGGTCTTGTCCTGTGTTTGGTCTTTTAGTTCACTCGGCTGACTTCACACACACACACACACACACACACACTCGACTAAACTAAAAGAATGCAAACTGGTCATATCTACAGATTTGGAACTCAATTTAAATGTCATGTATTGTTAAACAATTAGCATTACAAGGTTTGTGGTCGGTAAGATTTGTAATGTTTTTATATCTTCTGATCAACAAGGCTGCATTTATCAAAAATACAGCAACATTTTTAAAAATATTATTACAATTTAAAACCGCTGTTTTCTATGTGAATGTGTTAAACTGTAATGTATTTCTGTGATGCGCAGCTGTATTTTCAGCATCATTACGCCAGTCTTCAGTGTCAGATGATCTTCAGAAGTCAGTATAATATGCTGATCTGCTGCTCGAGAAACATTTCTGATTATTATCAATGTTGAACACAGTCGTGCTGCACAATATTTCTGTGGAAACTGGTGCATTTTATTTTTCAGGATTCACAGATGAACAGAAAGTTCAAAAGAACAGCATTATAAATGTTTTTACTGACACTTTTGATCAATTTAATGCTTCCTTGATGAATACAATATTAATTTATTTTGCACAAAAATCTTACTCGCCTCAAACTTTTTTTTTTCTCTTTTTTTTTGGAGTGTTAGTCACTTTCAGGTGTTTTTGTATTTTTTATGTTTTTGCAAATATTGTATTATATTTGAGTGAAACTGGCTATCCAATAGGAAACGTTTTGGACAGGAGCTGATTTTATCATGATGAATTGAATGGCTGAAGATGATTTAAAAGAGAGATACATGATGTTCCAAACCTTTGACTTTCTCTGAAGAATCTGTAAGAAACAGAAAGCTGTGTAAACCGTATACTTATTTCTGTACAAAATCACAAACGTAAGTAGAAGTAGACTAAACTGGGCGCAAGAACAGATGTTACTTCTTGTCCAGCTGCTTAATGAAAACAAGGATATAATCAAAGGGAAATCTGGAGTTGGGATAACCTCCAAAACCAAAGGCGATACCTTTTTAAAAGCTCATTATCGTCAAATAATGCTGCTGCTTCTCCCCACAGATGCTCTGATCTGATGAGCCTTTGGCATTGTTGATCTAAAAACACACTTGTGTAGGCAAGAAATGCACTACTGGTGCTCATGGTTAATGTTAGTTTGTGTTAAACGTCAGAAGAACAGGCTCTGAATAACCAGCTGAGAGAGACCTAAAGCACAGTCCTTCAGACCACAGAAACTCATTCTGACTCATCAAATCCAGCAGTTTGACTCATCATGAAAGCCTTCCTCACTGCCGTCATCATCATCATTCATGAAGCTGGTGGTTTTCATTCTGCTGAGTTTATGGTTTAATTTCCTGCACTCATGACTAAACGGATCCATGTCAGGAGAACTGTAGAAATGTCCATATCTCAGCAAAACCTAAGAAATTGTGCATAAAGAGAAGAATGCATGCATGGAAGGACCTTTAAGATTTATTTATTTATTTTTGCATTGAGATGTTATTTTCATATTGTCATTGACAGTGACAAAAAAACAATCTCATTACAGTAAGGCAGAGAAAAGTTAAGTGCACAATGTATTATTTTCATGTAGTTGAATTTTTACATAGTGGTAATGTTTGTTGTCCTGAACTGAATTTATATCAGTTTTATAGAGCGATTTGAATCAGAATCGGAATCAGAAGAGCTTTATTACCAAGTATGTTTACACACACAAGGAATTTGACTTGACGACAGGAGCTTCCAGCAGAAGAAAGTACAAACATAGTGCAGACATACATAGGAATAACACAGTAGGGATGTAATATAACACTAATATAATAAAAAAAGAAAAACTGAATAATGTAATATATACAGAAATAGAAGTATGGGAAAACATGTAATTGTTTAGATAAATGTACAGATATGTTTATTAGTGTGCAGATATGTTATTTACAAAGTGTGCAGTTTAATATAAATATAACTGTTAGTTGTGATGGACGATGTATAATTATGAAAGATTAATTGTTCAGACTGAATATAGCATGTGGGAAAAAACTGTTCTTGTGCCTTGCTGTTCTGGTGGTCAGTGCTCTGTAGCGCCGGCCAGAAGGCAACAGTTGGAAGAGAGAGTGGGCTGGGTGTGAGGGGTCCAAGGTGATTTTTTTAGCCCTTTTCCTCACTCTGGAGATGTAAAGATCTTGGAGGCTGGGCAGAGGGGCACCAATAATCCTCTCAGCAGTCCTGACTGTCCGTTGTAGTCTCTTGATGTCTGATTTGGTAGCTGAACCAAACCAGACAGTTATGGATGAACACAGGACAGACTCAATGATAGCAGAGTAGAACTGTTT
>JADLZM010014794.1:351810-364308 GCA_018148995.1 Sinocyclocheilus maitianheensis
TGTGAGAGAGTGAGTGTGTGTGTGTGAGAGAGTGAGTGTGTGTTTGTGTGTGTGTGTGTGTGTGTGTGAGAGAGTGTGTGTGTGTGTGTGTGTGTGTGTGTGTGTGTGAGAGAGAGAGAGTGAGTGTGTGTGTATGAGAGAGAGAGAGAGAGAGTGTGTGTGTGTTTCTTCACATCCTCATGTGTGTGTGAATGAGATCTCTTCATAAATGTCTCTTTTTCTGTATTGTAACCTAATGTAGCTTTCATTGCTCATTCTTCATATCTCTGCTGGTACTTTCAGGAAGCATTTCAGTTCACAACATTTAAATAAACTTTCAGCTATGAGTCTCTTTATAAAACAATGCTGGCAGTATGAGCTCAGGAGGTTCGTTGTAATGTAGTAGATGCTGTAGTGTAAATGTCATGTAAATACTCTGCAGGTTAGTTGTAGTATCATCAGTGTCCATTAGGGGCTGAAAGATCAGGACATCCTGACAGCTACCATGACAGTTAACTTACTTACTTTCTACAAGACTGTATGCTTCCCAGTTTAGTTTTCAAAATGTGTGTCATATATAATTACCCAAATCATGTAGCTGAAATAAATAAACTTATTTCTGAAAGTATTTTGTTTAGATTAGACTGATTTCTGAAGATCATGTGACACTGAAGACTGGAGGAATGATGCTGAAAATACAGCTGCACATCACAGAAATACATTACAGTTTAACAGATATTCACACAGAAAACAGCTGTTTTACATTAGAATAATATTTCACTGTTTTTACAGTATTTTTGATCAAATTAATGCAGCCTCGGTGAACAGAAGAGACTTCTTTCCAAAACATGAAAAAAACAAAAAAAAAGTAAACCTTTGACCGATGATGTATATACTGATCTAAATTATAACAGTAAATCTCACAATAAGTCTAACTTCTAACTTCTATAATATAAAAAATGAACATTAATTTAGTCCATCAACAATCACGTTTATATTCCCCAAATTTTCAAAAATATTCATCTATTTTTATCAATGTTTATTTATATTGTTATATATTTAAAATTGCAAGAAATGTTGATATATACTGTATATTTTATTTTATTTCAGTTAACATTTATTTACATTTTTAAAAACAGTTTTAGTGTTAGTTTTAGTTAGCAATGAAAAAGATACATGTTCCTCAAAATATGCTTTTATTTATATTTGTAAGTATTTGTTTGGATTTGGGGGTGAAATATGATGTGCAGGTGTTTTGTGAGCTTCATCCGTAAGGATCTGACCTGGATCGATGTATTGTGGTATATGTCAATGTTCAGAGGCATGTTACATTTATGAGTTTATATTTATAAGTCAAATGTAGGCCACACGGTTAATTTTCTTTCCAAAATAATCGCGGGTGCAGGGATATTACGGGTGTCCTGTGAGAGCTGAAATAGGACAGTCACTCTGAGCGCAAACCCGCAGGAATAGCAGAAATATGTCACCGATTTACGGCTCAGCTAAAGCTGGAAACAGAGACTTTGTGCAGCAGCCAAATTAAAATCACATGCGAGGTTAATTGGAGCCTCCAGAGTCAGAAAATAGACACAGCTGAACACGGGTCTGTTCTGCTTTACTCCACACACACAGACTCAAAGAACGAACCCAGAGGAAAATCTTCTGAATCTCCAGGATTACAGAAACACAGAGAGACTCTGCAGAAGATGCTCTCGTTTTAGTATCATTGAGATATTGTTATAGTTTTATTAATAGTTTTTTCATATTTTCTGTTTTCATTTTAATTTATAAGTTTTAGTCATTTTTTTGGGTCATTTTTATTAGTTTTTGGTTTTTCAGATATGCCTACATAGTTTTTATTTCCGTTTTTGTATTAGTTATTTTACATCAGGTTAAACTAAACAAAAATGAGAATGTTGCCTTGGCAACGATCTGAAATAAAATTAGCTGATTTTTTAAAAAATTTATATATATATATATAATATATTTAATTTAACATTTAGTTTAAGTAAAAATTTTTAATGTTTCTAGTTTTATAATAATAATAATAATAATTTGTCACATTTATATAGCGTTTTTCTGGGTACTCAAAGCGCTTTACGTGAAGGGGGGGGTCTCCTCATCCACCACCAGTGTGCAGCATCACCTGGATGACGTGACGGCAGCCATAGTGCGCCAGAACACCAGCTTACTGGTGAAGAGGAGACAGAGTGATGAAGCCAGTCAGTAGATATAGGGATTGTTAGGAGGCCATGATGCTCAGAGGCCAATGGGCAAATTTGGCCACTACACTTTTTCGAAGGACATCCTGGGATTTTCAATGACCACAGAGAGTCAGGACCTCGGTTTAACGTCTCATCCAAAGGACGTGCTTTTTACAGTATAGTTTTAGCTTTAGTTATCTTTAATAACTCTGGTTAGCAGCTGAGATGTTTATAATGTTTATAGGAATTGCAGAGATAAACTCAGAATTGCAAGATATAAAATCAGAATTATGAGACATTAATTCAGAATTATGAAATATAAACAGAATTGTGAGATATAAACTCAGAATTATGAAATATAAACAGAATTATGAAATATAAACTCAGAATTATGAACTATAAACAGAATTGTGAGATATAAACTCAGAATTATGAAATATAAACAGAATTGTGAGATATAAACTCAGAATTGTGAGATATAAACTCAGAATTGTGAAATATAAACAGAATTATGAAATATAAACTCAGAATTATGAAATATAAACAGAATTGTGAGATATAAACTCAGAATTGTGAGATATAAACTCAGAATTGTTACAAACTCAGAATTATGAGATATAAACACAGAATGATGAGATATAAACTCAGAATTATGAGATATAAACGCAGAATTGCGAGATATAAACGCAGAATTATGATTTATAAACTCAGGAGAACACGTCATCCGCTTCTTCGTCTGAAGCTTGTGTCCGTAGCATGGCAGGGAAACTAGAGGACGCAGTGTCTCATTCCCTACTCAGGGAACCATGGTTACATACGTAACCTGAGACGTTCCCTTTCAAGGGAACTTAAAACTGCGTCCTCTAGGGGTCGCTATGGGGAACAGTATACCCACGCCATCATGCTGAGGGGAGTGCATGCCAAACCACAGGCGAGCACTAAGTACCAACTCTACCAAAGCTTTAAGGGAGTTGCCCCTGGGACTTTAGATGGCTGTCAGTGACATTTTCCCCTACGGCCAAAGGCCTAAGCTACATACCCCAAAAAAACGTACCTGTTAGGGCCAGGACTCCTGGGCCCAGGGTAGAGCTCAAAGGTTTGGAGTCAGGAAGAGATTCCTTTAAGGGGAAACGACCAAGTGCCTAGAATCATATTAGCTCTTGGCCTGTCACCCAGGGGGCTACCGCTTGCTCTGCATGAGCTTGCTGAAGGAACTATCTCAACAGACCCCTAGTACCAACACCCTGTTAAAGTAGGTATCATGAGGATACATAGGTGGAGTGGTGCCCAAGGTGGAACCGGGGCCTAACCGACCCAAAGAAAGGGCACGAAGCCGCCGTGCGTAGCCCCTACCGTACAGGATTTTGGAAAGAACGCAAAATGCTTGATGAACTTACCACAGTGTGGTTTTTAGATAGTGCACAGGGACTTCGCGTGCTCACTTACCATATCATGGATTTTAAAGATACCGCTCTAAGGGGCCCTCGTGGCACTCTGAAGGAACAGTCCATAGATGGAAATGGCGCATCCCAAGAACAATATGTCTTAGAAGTCACCAACTCATCCTCCTGGTATAATGCTGGAATGGCTAGCAGTAAGTTACCTAGTTGAGTCAGCATAACACCAGAAGGGGGTGCTAGATTAGAAGGGGTAACCCAGCAGGGCCCAATAAGAGACAGTCCACTGGTGCAGCTGGACACGGTCCTATGCTCTCTATCTCGGGTCCCGTATAACTAGACCCGATAGAATCTGAAGAAATAGCGGGACCTAATAACCATTCATGCGTATAGAGCTTACTGCTCCTCAGAGCAGAAGCACAAAGGAGGGGTTCCCACAGAAACACAAATCCCTCTTACCTCAGGGAACGCAGTGTACTCCAGCCCACTCCACACAGGGGTGATTATTGGTTCAACCATAAGGGCAGTGTGACAGTGAGGACACCACGGGCCCGGCCGTCTATGGAGAATTGAGCTCCTCAACGCATCAGCGAGAGGAGCTCTAGCTCAGAGAACGTGCATGAAGGTTAAGGAACGATTCAAATCTCTGGAGACCTCTCAGGGTGAGAAATTAGTAGTTCGTACCTGGCCAGAGAATAGGGAGCATGTCACGAAGCATGTACTCAGAAGAGTACTAGCCCACGAGAAGGACCCACAGGTCCTGAGGTTGAAGCGTTATACTGGGGACCTGATGCTGGGAGACTTCCACAGAAGCCCAGGCTGCGTGTCCAAGCCGAAGTTGAGGGCTATCACCAGCCTTGAACCAGAACCGATGAGTGAAACAATCACTGAAATCGGTCAACAGCAGGAGGTCCTGAGTTAGCAGGTGGGTCAAACCTAAAGTCAGAAAAACAGAACAGGTCCGAGTAGCGCTGCAGAGAAAGGCTTGCAATTCTGAGTTTTCTCTGCAATTCTGAGTTTATGCCTCATAATTCTAAGTTTATATATAGGGGTCGCTATTGGGAACATCTTCAGTGTGACCGGTGTCTGAAGCATATATCTAAAAACGACAATAACATTGGCCGGCTGATCGGTCACAGCTGAGAGTCATCAGCCCGTGGCCAGATAAGCCGCGTGAGGCCCGACGGAAGGGAAGGACATACTCTCCCAGAAGCTGAAGTCTAACGTGTTCTCTCCTTTACATTCCAGAAACCAACCCGTGACCAAGCAGCCCAAACACGAGCGCCGCACGGACTCACGACACTGGAACTCGCTCACGGAGAAGCACCGACTCACGCACGGAGAAGCACCGACTCACCTCAGGACACACCGCACTCACTTCAGCACTTTACCTGTGAATAAATCCACCCTCCGGGGTATTTATTTGAGCTCTCCTTGTCGCGTGTTCCTTCCACCCCGTTACAACGTCTTGACCTCCTTAAACCTCACGACCACTGTCTCGACGGAAGTGCCGAAAAGCTCAGAAGGGGAAACCGGCGCATCAATTAGAAAGCCCTTCTCTTTTGACCCGATATCCACCAGACTCACCCACAGATGTCTCTCCGTAACCACCATGGCTGCCATTTTTTTTGAGGATCTGCCAATGGCAGTGGCGGCCTGCTTAGCGGCACGGAGAGCAAGATCCATGGTGCGAAGCAACTCAGCCACCTCATCAGGGGATAGACCCTGCCTTTATCCAGGTCTTTCAGCAGATCAGCCTGAAAAGCCCGAAACACCACCATGGTGTGCAACGAGACTGCAGCCTGACCTGCTGCCGCGTATGCCCTACCATTCAAACAGGTTTGGATGGCAGGGAGGGAGCCTTAAGAGAAGATGTCTCCCCCATGGAAAGATAGCAGGCCAGCGTCTCTTCAACAGGTGGCATCTTCTCATAACCATTCTCACGCATCCCCTCGATGTTGGCATAACTAGTATGCTGGAATCTGTGGATGCGGGATGAGAATGGATTTTTCCAAACCTCCTCGATCTCCAAATGAAGACCGGGAAGGAACGGAAGGCTCTTTTTTTTGTTTTTTTACTCAAGCCAGAGTGCAGTATAATGTGGTTATCTGAGAAGGACATGACATAAACCATTTATCCAATAACTGCAGACAGATCCACACTATACATTTCCTATATAAACAAAAGGAAATTACTGATAGGGAGAAATTCCCGTCAGGTCCGTTCCATGTTCTCACCGCGACGCGCAGCATGCATTCAGCTCCCGTGGGAGCTAAACACGCACCGCCCAACTGCTAGATTACCTCGGAAATCAAGCACGAACGAAAACTGCTGCCGCGAATGCATCGCTATCTACAAACTCGGGTAAATGATGAAATACTCACATCCCCCTCAGTAGTCCCGCGAATGCATCACAATGAGCACAAGCCGCCTCCTCGTGAAACGAGCGCCTTCAATTCATGCTTATCCCTCACAAGAAATAAGCAATGAATGCAGAATGCATCCAACTCCCTCGAGAGCTGAACGCGCTTGCTCTTCACGACACACATACACACAGCACGCGAGCCGTGTGAAACTGCAGGTATCAGAGCAAAGCCTCTGGCGAGAAACATGCACTCCTAGTCGTGTTTAGCTTAACGTTAACATAAAAAAACGGTCAGTGAAGACAAAGAAGAGATGACGTGTTCTCCTGGTGCCCTTTTATACTGTGATAGCGCAGGGTAATGATGTCATAGGCTGTCGCTGGCCAATGTTATTAGCTGTGTCTCATTTAGAAGGCTGCATCCTCCGGAGGTCGCATTCGAAGGCTGCATACGTCATACGACACTCCGAATGCGACCTTCGAATGTGACCTCCTTTCACAGGATTTCGGAGGATGCATGAGGTGTATCCTACACTGCTACAGATAACCCACAATTCTTTGCGTCGCCGTGAACAACCGTTGTTAATTTGAAAAATGCCGGCGCCGGCAGATGTAACATACACACAAGCGCAGATGTGGTGTTTACAACTTACCTTAATTCGCCTCGGTCAAAACGGATAAACTTTGTTTTTATTAACCTCCTCCTTTTTTTCTCTAATAGATGCCTGCTGTATGTATGCTGCAGCTCCTCAAACATTGAACAAAATAAAACAAGTAAAACCATTTTTTTTATAATTACTTTCCAAATTTAGAAACAATTTTCCTTCATTTAAGTAGTGTGAGAGCGCAACGATGCTCTAAATGTGTTGGCATAGCAACGTGATACATAAACTCAGAATTGCAGATGTAACTCAGAATTGCAGATATAAACTCAGAATTATGAGACATAAACTCAGAATTGCAGATAAAACTCAGAATTATGAGACAAACTCAGAATTACAGATATAAACTCAGAATTATGAGACATAAACTCAGAATTGCAGATAAAACTCAGAATTGCAAATATAAACTTAGAATTATGAGACATAAACTCAGAATTATGAGACATAAACTCAGAATTATGAGACATAAACTCAGAATTATGAGACATAAACTCAGAATTGCAGATATAAACTTAGAATTATGAGACAAACTCAGAATTGCAGATATAAACTCAGAATTGCATATAAAACTCAGAATTATGAGACAAACTCAGAATTACAGATATAAACTCAGAATTACAGATATAAACTTAGAATTATGAGACAAACTCAGAATTACAGATATAAACTCAGAATTGCAGATATAAACTTAGAATTATGAGACAAACTCAGAATTACAGATATAAACTCAGAATTATGAGACAAACTCAGAATTATGAGACATAAACTCAGAATTGCAGATATAACTCAGAATTATGAGACATAAACTCAGAATTGCAGATATAACTCAGAATTATGAGACATAAACTCAGAATTACAGATATAAACTTAGAATTATGAGATATAATTTCAGAACTATTAGATATAAACTCAGAATTGTGTTATAAACTCAGAATTGGGAGATAAAAAGCAATGACCTGTCTTAAAAAATTACAATTACAAGTATTTCCTGTTACATGAAACAACTATTCAATGACGAAAAATATGTTATTTTATTACCCTACATTTTTTTCCACATTGAATATTCTGTTTCACTGAGAAATACATGACATCATGTGTAAAATGTGTGGTCAATGTCATTTTATATTGTCTTTAAAACAAAGGAAGCTGAGATTTAGCCAAACCAGACGGAGTCAGTGGACTGAACATTTGTTCCATGTAGCAACAGGAAAGAGTGGCAACACATGAAACACAAACAGTGTTTCCTGAACTAATGCATCGGTGTAGTTAACATGTGACTTAAAGCCTCTCAGCTTCCCACGTTGCTCCAGTTCTGACTCAGATCCACAAGTGAAAGTGTTTATTGTGCTTTCAGAAGGGCTGAATCACAGAGAAAACACTCGCTGCTGCTGATTTCCAGGTTTTTCTATTTTTGGCCGGTTAAATCTGGTCGGCCTGGAGAGAAGGGTGAAAGTTCAAATTTTTTTCTCCCAGACTGGAATTCCTCCATCAGATTTTCCATTACTCAAGCAGCGGTGGGCGGGGTTTGAGCGCATGCGTGTTTTTACACACACACTCACACACACGCACACACACACACACACACACACTCACACACACACACACCCTCTCCCTCACCCTCACACACTCACACTCACACGCACACTCACACTCACACACACACACACACGCCCTCACCCTCACCCTCACACGCACACGCACACGCACACACACACACACACTCACACACACACACACCCTCTCCCTCACCCTCACACACTCACACTCACACGCACACTCACACTCACACACACACACACACGCCCTCACCCTCACCCTCACACGCACACGCACACGCACACACACACACACACTCACACACACACACACCCTCTCCCTCACCCTCACACACTCACACTCACACGCACACTCACACTCACACACACACACACACGCCCTCACCCTCACCCTCACACGCACACGCACACGCACACACACACACACACTCACACACACACACACCCTCTCCCTCACCCTCACACACTCACACTCACACGCACACTCACACTCACACACACACACACACGCCCTCACCCTCACCCTCACACGCACACGCACACGCACACACACACACACACTCACACACACACACACCCTCTCCCTCACCCTCACACACTCACACTCACACGCACACTCACACTCACACACACACACACACGCCCTCACCCTCACCCTCACACGCACACGCACACGCACACACACACACACACTCACACACACACACACCCTCTCCCTCACCCTCACACACTCACACTCACACGCACACTCACACTCACACACACACACACACGCCCTCACCCTCACCCTCACACGCACACGCACACGCACACACACACACACACTCACACACACACACACCCTCTCCCTCACCCTCACACACTCACACTCACACGCACACTCACACTCACACACACACACACACGCCCTCACCCTCACCCTCACACGCACACGCACACGCACACACACACACACACTCACACACACACACACCCTCTCCCTCACCCTCACACACTCACACGTACACTCACACTCAAAGTAATGGCTAAAATAAACGGCTCTATCTGGCTTCCCCCGCCCTGCTGTGTTTCTCTCTGGGATATCCTGCTCCGGGCAGCAGTGTTGTATTTGCTGTGGAAGAACACGTTACCTGGGAATGTTATCAGTGTTTACACAGAGAGACAAACCCCTTTACACACTGTGTTTTTACTTCCATTTCCACTGACTCGTGTGTTTTCAGCCCACATTCCTATTATATCCTCACCGAAAGCTTTGTGTCATGCAAAATACCAACATTAGTCATCAAATCACTTATATCTTGTGAACTTTTATGAAGGAATGTGAAAAGAACTTTGTCTTAGTATTTCTGTCTTGTTTTTCAGTACATCTAAACATTCTTCAATCAAGATGCTTTTACTTGAAATGCAAAATGACATCAGATTCTTGAGTCTTGCTTTCTGAAAGATGTATGAAAATTAAGTGAGTTCATGCTTAAAACACTAAGAAATATCCGCCAATGGGGTCCGAAAAATTGATTAATTCAAAGGGAAAACAAGATTATTTTTGTGGGAGATATTTGTTTTTATTTTAAGCATAAACCCACTCCATTTAGATCATATTGGCTGAAAACAAGACTTTATACGTATCTGTCATATTTGTTATTTTGCATCTTAAGTAAATCTTGGTTTAAGAATGCTTAGATATTTTACTGAAAAATAAGACAAAAATACTGAGTACACTGCAAAACATTCATGTCTTTCTCAGTATTTTTGTCTTGTTTTCCAGTAAAAATATCCATACATTCTTAAATTAGGCTATATTTAAATGCTTAAAATAAGGACAAATATCTGCCAACGGGGTCAGAAAAATCTATTTAATTCAAAGGGAAAACAAGATTATTTTTCTGACCCCACTGATGGGGGATTTAAGTGAATCATAAATTCACTTAAATCTGAGACGTTTTTTAGAAAACAAGACTTAATATATTAAGTAATTTTGTCTCTTAAGTAAATGTATTTTGATTTAAGAATAAGATTTGTATTGGAAAACAAGACCACAACACTTAGTAAGAAACTCATTTATTGCAGTGTGGTTAGTGCTTTCATTCTGTGATTATTGATGTTTACACGCTGAAAAATAAAGGTGCTTCACGATGCCATAGAAGAACCTTTTTGTGTAAATGGTTCCATAAAGAACCTTCAACATCTGAAGAACCTTTCTGTTTCACAAAAGCCTATTTGTGGTGAAAGAAGGTTCTTCAGATTATAAAAAGGTAAGAAAGAGATGGTTCTTTGACTGAATGCTTCTTTGTGGAACCAAAAATGGTTCTTCTATGGCATCGCTGTGAAGAACCTTTGAAGCACCTTTATTTTTAAGAATTAATGATTGTCTCAATAGCCGTGCTGGTTTCTTGTCCATGTGTTTATTTATTTGACACGTAGTCGTGTAATAAGTCAGATGGTTTGCATTAACATCCTGATTTTGCAATGATCACCATTAGAAGCTCTGCTGAGACTCATTCAGAAGGGAGTAGGCCTATTTTACATCCCTGTGCACTGATGTAATACAATGACAGAAGAACAGGCTTGAGTTCAAAGGCACTGTTTTCATTTGAATGTAATTGATTCTCTTGCTTTGTTTTCAGCGATGGATCTACATATTTAACTCTGTCTGAAGTGTCACTGCTGCGCTGCCTGATCAGATTCAAGACTTCTAAAACACATGAACAGAAAACAAGTGCAACCTCAAAGGCATCGATATAGAATTATTTTGCTTTAAAGGTAATTGTTTTGACCAATTAAAGGAATAGTTCACCCAAAAATGAAAATGTGCTGTGAATGTGTTCATCCTCAGATCAATAGGATGAGTTTGTTTCTTCATCAGGTTTGTAGAAATGTAGCACTGCATCAGTGTCTCAGCAATGGATGCTCTGCAGTGAATGGGTGCCGTCAGAATGAGAGTCCAAACAGCTGATAAAAACATCACAATAATCCACAAGTAATCCACAGCATTCCAGTCCATCAGTTAACATCTGGAGAAGACAAAAGCTGAAACAAATCCAGCATTAAGACATTTTTAATAGGAGTCCATAATCCATAATAACGCTTCCTCCGGTGAAAAAGTGCATCTGCTGTTGTCTCTCACATCAAAATCCAGCCACATATGTGTTTAGAGCTGTTTAAACGCTGCTTGATCTGTGCAGATTTCTCTCCTGATTCACACCAGAACACTTTTTCACTGGAGGAAGTTGATATTTACATGTTTTCCAGGAGTGTGGGCATTCTTCAAACAGGCTTTCTGGGATGCCAGGCAGGTAAAATCCAAGTCAGAAGAGGCTGCACAAGCATATCAAGTGTAAACTGTGGCTAGTGAATAAGCACACACACATACACACACACGTGCGGCTCATGCGCTGTCAGTCCCAGCTGTGGACTCTTTGAATATGTTGTGGCGGTGTGATAATTCCCTGCTTTCCTCAACCAAATGCCATTGAGCCACATGGCAGCTTTAGTCTCAACACAATCATCACCAGCCTGCTGTCATACATGGACTGATGGAATAGTTATTAAACAGATGGCATGAAATCCCATCACTTTAGATTAAATGAGAGCATTCAAAGGCACTAGTTTACGTGAATCACTTCAAGATTATTTCACAGAATTTGTGCAACATGCCAATCAAGAGATCTGATCAATTATGAGAGATTTGATCAAAAATCCATAAAAAAAGAGTAATATTGTCAACATTATTACAATTTAAAAGAAATGTTTTCTTTTGCAAAATATTTAAAGTGATATTTTTTCTTTTTTTCCTGTGATAAATAATAAATAAATAAGATACATAATGTTAGATAAATAAATAAAATAATAAGAAAAAATAAAGTAAAAATAAATAAAGGAAATAACAAATAAAGGGAGGAAGGGTCATACAAAAACAATATCAGAACTATATTTTATGAAAAAAATATTTGTTTTAGCAAGCCATTTATTCTTTTATTTATTTTCCCATTATTACACTCATTAATATTTTGCAGGCTTAGTAAATAAATTATTCTAATATGCTGTTGTTTGGTGGTCAATTAACATTTCTAATTATTATCGATGTTGCTGCTTAATATTTTTGTGGAATATTAATTAATAAAATTGATTAATATTGTGGATATATTTTTTCAAGATTCTCTGTTGAACAGAAAGTTTGAAGAATACCATTTTTTAAATAAAAATCTCTTGTAGCATTAAACATATATCTACTGTCTATTTTGACCAGTTTAATGATTTTATGCTTGTTACATCCCACACACACACACACACACTCACACTCACTCACACACACACACACACACACACACACACACACAC